>CM054060.1:278757282-278920045 GCA_028641055.1 Alopecurus myosuroides
TCGCTACTCCCTCTCCTCTACCCCTCTCTGCTCCCCTGCAGCACCCGCGCGCAACCACGGCCACCGCGCGGACCACGGCGAGCCGCAGCAGCCGCGAGCTGCCGCCGGCTGCCTGCCTCCGTCGAGTTCAGAAGCGAACCTGCAAACACAAGTTCAGTTAGCGCCTAACTGAACTATACCCCCCCCCCCCCCGCTGCCTTACCTGCCAAGCAACAGAGCACCACCGCAGTGGTAGCACCTCCCTGTGCGCGTTGTGAGGGGGTGGGTTCGAATCCCACCCCCGCGGATTAAACCCCCTATTTTTCATCTCTATTTTTCCAGGCCCTGCACAAAGTTCTAATCACCAACATGTCGTTGCTAATCTTTTCTAGATCCCTGTTAATTAACTCTAAGTCCCTAGCTGTTAATAAAAATGGCAGATTAATACCAAAAATCTAAAAATGCATAACTAAATCATCCCAACTCCAAATTCAACATTTTTAATATGTATTCTGTACCAAATTGAATTCTCTACCCAAATATAAATTTTGTTTACTGTTTTGAATATTTTAAATTGGTGCAATATTTGAATTCTTGTTTAGTTCACTTAATTTTGCAAAATTCATAACTTGGGCATAAAATTCCAAATTCAACAAACTAAATATGTTTTCCATTCAATTTTTCATGTACTTTGAAAATATCAACTTTGTTTGCTGTTTTGAATAATTTAAATTGCTGAAAACAACTGTTTCTTAATTAATGCATTTAAAATTGCCAAAATAATAACTTGCTCATTTTAAATCCAATTTAAACAAATATAATATGTTTTCCATGCTAAATTGAACCACCTTTTCAAATATAAAATTTGTTTCATGTTTTGGATAATTAAAATTGGTTAAATAATTTAAACCTTGTTTAAATCATTTAAAATTGCTAAATTCATAACTTGGTCAAATTAAATTCTTTTTGAACATATAAAATATGTTTTCAAACCATAAAAGTATAATCTTTTCAAATATGAATTTGGTTTAATGTTTTGAACAAATAAAAATTCAAATAAGTTCATGTTTGAATTAAATTCATTTAAATCTTGTTTAAACTTGTTTAATTCATAAGTAATCCATCCTAATTCCTTTTTCAATATTTGAAACATGTATTCCACCCAAAACTTTGTGTTCTTTTCAAATATGAACCTTGTAATCTGTTTTGAACAATTAAACTTGATGAAAACAACAAATGCTTGTGTAACACCTTTAAGGAACCAAAATTCCATAACTTAATAATTAAAATTCCAAACTTGGTAAACCTTATTTCAAATTGTTTCCATTGTTGTTTTCTTTCTGTTTTCATCACCCATGCATCATGCTAATCCACTTTCACATGTTGTTTAGTTGTAAAACAATTATTTCAACCATAATGCATGGGTTTTCCATATGCAATCCAAGTTGCATGTGGGTCCATTTAATCATGTTATGTTACCATGTCAACTAGTTTATTTGGATGCATCAATTAAATGGTCATGCATCATCCCATGATTGTGCACTATGCCATGTTATTGATTGTTTGTCTCTCTGCATTGTTTGTTTGCTTCTTCTCGGATAAACGACGACGTTGAGACCGACGATACTTACGACACCCCTTCTGAGGATCTAGCTCAGTACCAGGCTGCTAAGTTTGCAGGCAAGTATTCACTCACATGAACCATTGTGTTCCTCTCAACATTGGATACCGATACTTTCCGTTGTCTATTCTGCTAGCCTTTTGAATCGTTGCTTCTGTCCCGATCCTATCACATGTTATCCTTTAACCCTGATATAACCTCACCTCCACACCTATAACCCCTTTGCTTGTTGCCCGTGTCTTACTAGCATGCTTAGGGTTGTTTTTGCTCGAGTCTGTTGTCCGTTACTTTCTGTTACTATTTCATTATGTTCTGGGGCTCGATGTTTAAACAATCAACCTGTTAATGTTTGAGGTAATAATAATTTGCTGATAAGCCACCGGCAGGAGGCCCGGCGTGGTTTTGCGGCTTGCTAGTGTCGACCCTAATTAGGAAAAGGGTCTTGTCTACTGATCCATGATGAGCGCACTAACCGCATGTGGGAAGCGTGTATGGGCGCCCCCCTCAATTTGATTCGATTCGCATCTCGTCCAAATCGCCTCATTTAGTTCGGGTTTTCCATTTGCCGCATGCATATGCAGGTGCGAACCCTTGGCGCCAGGGTGGAACTTTTGTAGTCGGCATTTAGGGAGACACGTTCCTAGAGTGCTATGAGGGTCCCCTTTTCTTCGTGGGGCTTGATTAGCCGTGCGCTCAATTGCACGGGGTTCTTTGGGCTTGATGCGAAGAAGAGTTGAGTTGTGTTGAGTGCCCCGCTTGGTGGAAAGGCCATTCCATCTGGCGGGTTATTCTTACGTGTACGGCCAAATTGGTGCACCCCTGCAGGGTAAATCTTCTCGAGAAGCCGTGTTTTCCGCGGTTATGGATGACTTGGTGAAAGTACTGGCTAACAAGTACTCAGAACAACTTACACCTAACTAATAATAACTTGACTAGTAATAGTCTTATTGACACAATAACTTGAACCATCACTAATCCAACTGTGTGAGTTATCCTCGGATTGCTTCTTTGGATAAGGGGCGAGATCCAGGATGGGTTTGTTTGGAGTTAGATGGTAGTTGGTTACGATACGCTATCTTATCCCCTTTCTGTTAGCCGGAAGTTATAGAAACTCTGTAGTTGGTTAGAGCAGCCCGCTGCCGCATCTTTTGTATCACCCTTTCTTCCGTTGAACCCAAAGCATCTGTGCTTGATGTTGTTGGGTACACTTTGGTGAACTGTGAGTCTTGCTTGCCAGTACGTTTATGTACTGACCCCTTTGGGGCTGTGGTTTCCGCAGACTACGTTTCCGAGGATCCCCATGGTGGCTACTACGTGGAGTATGACGAGACTGCTGACGAGTAGATAGCGGACCCGGGCAGGATCCGAGACTTCGTGGATGGGCTCCGTCTTTTCGTTTCCGGCCTCTTAGGCCTATTTGGATCTTGTCTGTACTCAGACATGTTGAATGCTTCCGCTGTGTTGTAATGATGAATTGTTGGGACATGTGTCCTCTGGATGAGTGTATTTGCTATCTCTGCTCTAGTGAGAGCTATTTGCAACTTATTTCTATTTATTTGTGTCTTAGAGATCTGTGGTGCTATCATTTTGTTAAACGCCGTTGACGTACCATGTGTGTATGGTATGAAGTACGTCAATGGTAGTATCCTGATTTCTATGGGATGGTTTACGTAGACGATGAACAGTAGGGGTTGGTTGTCACACATACGTGTGTTGGCCTACTCGTAAGAGATGCGGGTGCCGGTAAGCCCCGTAATCCAATCATATACTGTTCAACGGAACTGCGAGTATCCTCTAGAAGTCCGGGTGCGACAGTACCGAGCCGCACGGACGGCGGCTCGGGTTCTTGCCTCCTCGAGGAGCAGCAGGTCTTCAGCGTGGAGTTCCCCCTGCTTTTTCTCATTGAAGTCCAAGGCTCGGGGAGAGCCATGCTTTAGTTCACCAAGGAGAACGGCCTTGGCCCCATACACTAGAGATAAAGGCGTTGCCCCCGTGGGCTTGGTTGTGGTGGTCCGGATGGACCACAGGACCGACGGGAGATCATCAATCCACTTCTTCCCGTGGGCCTTGAGTTTGTTGAAGCTCCTCGTCTTGAGGCCCTTGAGGAGCTCGGCGTCGGAGCATTCTTCTTGGTCATTGCTGCGTGGGTGCGCGACGGAGGCGTAGCAGATCTTGATGCCCAAGTTGGCGCAGTAGGACTTGAAGAGGCCGCTCGTGAATGGCGTGCCGTTGTCGGTGATGATACGATTGGGCACGCCAACACGATAGACCAATCCCTTGATGAACTTCACCGACGTCCTTGCCGGGATGTCCCGGACTGGTTGCACCTCCGCCCACTTGGTGAATTTGTCGATGGCGGTAGCCCCTGAGCGCTCGTGGGAATGGTCCTAGACTCCCAGGATATCCAGCCCCCAGACCACGAACGACCATGAGAGGAGGATAGTTTGCAATCCTTGCGCGGGCTGGTGCATTTTCTTGGCATGGAATTGACACGCCTCTTAGGTCTTGACTAGCTCGGTGGCGTCCTTGAGGGTTGTAGGCCAGTAGAAGCCGTAGCGGAAGGCCTTGCCGGCGAGCGTGCGCAATGAAGAGTTGTGGCCACAGTCGCCTTAGTGGATGTCCGTCAGGAGCTCCATGCTGTCGTCCGGGGGGACGCATAGTAGTGCCACGCCATTGGGGTGCCTCCGGTACAGCTTGCTATCGATGATGCAGTACATCTTGGCTCGGCGAGCGACGCGCTATGCTTCCGCTTCGTCCTCGGGGAGGTCCCCCTTCTGGATGTAGTCGACGATGCTCTTGTTCCAGCATGCTTCCTCGTGAGTGAAGGCAAGCACCAGGCGCTATCCCGAGGGAATCCCGCAGTCTGGTGCGCCTTGGGAGGGAGTGGGTGGGAGCTCCTCCTCGAGGTGCTCGAGACCTTGTGGCTCCCCTTCATTGGCTGGGGGTATGATGGATGGCTTGTCGAGCCTCTCTTCAAAGACACCTGGCGCTTGCGCCCAGTTCCTTGATGCTCGCTTGGCGATGTTGTCAACCTCTTTGTTGTCCCCTCGGGGAACATGTTGCAGTTCCATCCTAAGGAAACGCTTCTCGAACTTGCGAACCTCCTCGAGGTACAGGGCCATATGCTTGTACTTGGCCATGTAACTCTTGTTGGAGAAGTTCACCAAGAGTTGGGAGTCCCCTTTGATGATGAGGCGCTTGACGCTTAGGGCTATGGTGGCCCTGATGTCGGCGAGGAGGCCCTCGTACTCGGTGTTGTTGTTGGAGACTTTGGCCTTGTGGCCGAAGTGGAGCTGGACGGCGTAGTATGGCTTGTCGCCGGTTGGGTACGTTAGCACGACGCCATCCCCCGGGCCCTTGGAGGAGAAAGCGTCGTCGAAGTGCATGGTCTATTCTCCGGGAGCTAGCTTGCAGGGAGCGGCTGTCTCCTCTTCGGGGTCTTCCTCTAGCGTTGGGTTGGTCCACTCTGCATTGAACTCCGCCAGAGCTCCTCCTTTGATTGTCTTGGTCGTGAGGAACTGGAGCTCAAAGTGTTGGAGCTCGACAGCACACTCAGCGACACGCCCCATGGCATTGGAATTGCGCAAAATCTGCTCGAGAGGGAAAGCGGACACACTGGTAGAAAAAAGGCCTTCCATACGCCCCCATCAGTCCCCAAATTATGCGCACCGTGACTAAAGGGGTTTTAGTCCCGGTTCGGGAGGCGACCCACGACTGAAGGTCATGCGTCGCGGTTTGGGAAGCGCGTGGAGGGCTTTAATTCCGGTTGGCCTGGCCACCCGCGACTAATGATCCAAACTGCTGGGCTCCCTGTCTTTAGTCCCGGTTGGCCTGGCCACCCGCGACTAAAGATACAAACTGCTCGCCTCCCGCGCGGCGGTTTTATTTCGCGAGCGAGAGGCAGAAGGCCATTGCTACAGTGCGCACCCGAGAGTCTATGTTTCTTCTTCCTCTCTTCTTCCTCCACCAAGCACCCATGGGTTCTCCCGTTTGGAACCTTCTCCGTGTGCCCACACCATGCCGCAAGAATCTCGACGTGGCCTACACCAATATGTGCGAGAGGCTCCCCGATGCTCTTAAGCATTTGAGCAATCTCTATGAAGAAGCCGATGAACACCATAAGTTTTTCGGGCTTCATCTAGAGTATACGGCGAATCAACGGGATGTTGCCGTCATCCAGATTGCCTTCAAGGAGATCGTTTTGGTCTTCCAATGGGCAAGGTAACGCACACGTACAATCTCTCTTGTAGGATAGTGTTGCATTTTCGATTTGTTTGTTGCATTGGAAGAATACACGTGTTGCAACATATCTAACACGTGTTGCAACATATCCCACGTGGACGGGCCTTTAGCCGCGGTTCGTAAGAGGGGCGACTAAAGGGGGGCCTTTGGTCGCGCCTATTTAGTCCCGGTTGCGCAGCCGGGATCAATGGCCTTTGCGAACCGGGACTATAGGCCTATTTTCTACCAGTGACACCACTGTGATGGGGTGTCCCTCGAAGTAGTGGTGAAGCTTCCTCGAATCCACAAGGAGCACGTATAGGAGCTTCTGCTGCACAGGGTACCTCTCATGGGCATCTCGAAGCATGGTGCTAACAAAGTAGTCAGGGTGTTTGACGAGAACGACTGTAAAGATACCGGCAGTGAGTTGTCCTAACTCACTGGGGTCTCCTGAGGCTCGAGGGTGTCCTTCATGTGGAGTTCTTGCCGTGCAGCGGGGTCCTCTAGGGGAGAAGCAGGCGTGGGCTCGAGGTCGGGCAAGGCCGCTCTTTTCTTGCCAGCTGGCTTTTCCACGACGCGAGCGGCACTGACTGTGTAAGGAGTGGCTAAAAGTTACATGCACAACAGCTCCCGCGGTCGCGGTGCGAACAGTATAGGAGGGCTTGCCAGATACCTCTTGAGCTCCTCAAATACAGCAGCCACCTTGGTAGTCCATTTGAATGGACCCGATCGCTTCAGGAGTTTAAAGAATGGCAGAGCCTTGTACCCGAACCTGGAGATAAAGCGTCCCACCACAGCCACGCCTCCAACGAGGCGATGCATGTCTTTCAGCGGTCGTGGGGGCTGCATTTCTTCGATGGCTCGAATCTTGTCGGGGTTGGCCCCGATACTGTGGTGGGACACCGGGAAGCCTAGCAGCTTCGCTGCCACAACTCCGAATAGGCATTTGTCGGGGTTGAGCATGATGTTCACCCTGCAGAGATTCTGGAAGGTCTCCGCGAGATCATCGATGATCGTGCGCTCCTTGCGAGTTTTGACAATGATTTCATTGACATAGGCTTCCGCGTTCTTCCCTATCTGCGTCCCCAGGGCGATGCACATGAGCCGGTGAAAGGTAGCCCCGGCGTTCTTCAAGCCGAAGGGCATGCACACATAGCAGAACACTGATGACCCACAAGTATAGGGGTGTATCGTAGTATTTTCGATAAATAAGAGTGTCGAACCCAACGAGGAGCAGAAGGTGTTACCAAGCAGGTTGGATGGAGGATTCACGGTAAACACTAGCAAACTGGTTTTTGGAGGTTTTTGATATAGCAGATAAATAAAGTGTGAGTAAATAAAGTGCAGTAAATAATATTGCAGCGAGTGTCCTAATCCTTTTTAGAGGAAAGGACAAGCCAGTTGTTCTACTTATGATTACCAAACGTTCTCGAGGACACATGGAAATTTAGTCAAGTGCTTTCGCTTCACTACGGTTGATTAATATCAATTTGTTCGTGAAGTGTTGTGTGTGTGAAACTATGCTAATGCACCGCACAAATAGGACTAATACATACTTGTTATTATACCCCTCGTAAGCATCCACAAATACAAGAAAGTAATTAAGATAAATCTAACCACAACCTTAAAGCTCCGGGATTCTACGCTCCCTCGTGCATTGGTTTCCTAACGGGGGTTTAGGTTTCTGCCACTCCGGCAACCCCACAATTAGTAGCCAAATAGATAACGCATCCTCCTAGTCCCATAAAGGTGAAGTATCATGTAGTCGACGTTCACATGACACCACTAGAAGAATAGCACCACAACTTAAATACCGAGCCACGAGATATTACTTCAACATAACTTCACTACTAACATCATGACTTCTCCCATGTCCTCAAGAACTAAACGAACTACTCACAAGACATCATATGGATCATAACCAGAGGTTATATAATGGAGAATAACAATTTGGTCATAAAGTGCTAACACCAATAAATCTCACAAGCATCAACTACTAACAAGTAATCCACACCGGGAGAGAGATCTAATGCAAAACAACGATAGAGGCCCCTAATTGTTACAGTGGAATGAAGGTGGATGATGAGGGTGATGGTGCTGGTGGTGATGATGATGACGATGACGATCTTGATGATGCCCGGAGCAATGACGGTGACAATGGCGATGATTGCCCCTCTCCGGAGAGGAATTTCCCTGACACATTTCTCCCTGCCGGAGAGCTTTTCTCTCTCTGGTGTTTTCCGTCCCGAGGCGGCGGCGGAATAATTCTTCGATGATGTTTTGGGGCTTAGGGTTCCTTGGGGGTCAAGTACGCAAAAGGGGCCGCCCGGGAGTGGGCCAGGGGGCACACCACCCCCAGGCGCGACCAAGGGGGGGCGCCTGGTGGTGTGGGCCCCAGGTGGACCCCCTCCGGGTGCCCTTCTGGCTCACTTCCTCCTCGGACCGTCTAAGACTCCTCCGGTATCCCCACTTCTTCTTTTGATCTTGTGAAATAGGGTATCTTCACGGTGTTTTTTCCATCAGATTTCTGGTTCCGATGTTTATTCTCCAAAAATTATGAAACATGAAAAATAAGATAAAATAACATAAGTGATGCATCATAACATGAAATATATCGATGAATAACAGAAAATAACAATATAAAACAGTGATGCAAAATGGACGTATCAAACACCCCGCAGGGAGTCATGAAGACGCTCCTATTTGGGAGACCGGCTCCAATGGTCAGGGTAGGTCCCATGCCATCGGGGTTCATGGAGACCTTCTTCGTGGCCGCCCTCTCCTGAGAGAACAACTGTTTCTTCTTCGGAGGCTCGACAGCGTCCCCAAGGCTGTCCTCATCGATGGGGTGTGACGATGCCGCCTCCTTGTAGGCGTCTTCCATGGAGTGCATGGTGTCCTTCACGTCTCCATGAACGGCGAGGGGCCCGCTGCTCCCGGGCATCTCGACCATGTTGTACGCGTGGTGGGTGACGGTCATGATCTTGGCCAAGGCGGGATAGCCGAGGATGGCATTGTAGGGGAGCCCGATATGGGCGACGTCAAATTCGATCTCTTCAGTGCGGTAGTTCTGGCGTGTGCCGAACATGACCGCCAGGCGCACCCGCCCCAAAGGGACTGTGGTGCCGCTGGTAGCGCCTGTGAAGGGCCTGGTCGCCTCCAAGCGATCACGAGGGACACACAACTTCTCGAAGGTCTAGAGAGATTACGTTGAGGCCCGCGCCTCCGTCCACGAGCGTCTTGGAGACATCGATGATGTTGATCATGGAGGTGCAGACCATGGGAACGGCTCCCACGGAGCCGGTGGCCTTAGGGTTGTCGGCAATGTCGAAGCAGATCTCCTGCTGTGACCATTTGAGAGGCCGCGGGGGCAGCCCATCCTCCTGACGGGTGGCACTGACCTCCCGTGAGGCTCCCTGGAGGTGGCGGCTGGAGAGTGGGGC
The DNA here is from genome assembly GCA_028641055.1 of Alopecurus myosuroides. NCBI lineage: Eukaryota > Viridiplantae > Streptophyta > Magnoliopsida > Poales > Poaceae > Alopecurus > Alopecurus myosuroides. The sequence goes on from CM054060.1 coordinate 278,766,547, forward strand.
GAGCGACCCGCCGAGGATGCACGCCGCATGGAGGGATGATGGAGCCATGTGGCGCGCTCCCGCAGAGCTGGGACCGCCGCTTCCCACAGCGAAGCGCCAAAGATTCATGTGACCCTCGGGCTCACCAAGGGGAAGATGGTAGATGCGACGGAAGCGCCGGAGGAACTACACATGCAGGTCCTCCCACGTGCTCACGAAGATGTCGGGAAGGTTCAATAGACAAGCGAGAGGAGGGCCACGAAGCGCCAGGGCAAAGTACCTCATGAGGCACCTTTCGCATCCCCCAGCGGCCCTGATTCTCGCTTCGTACCTCCGTAGAAAACCAAGGAGTGAGATGTCGCCAGTGTAGCGAGGCGGCAGATGAGGGCGGAATGCAGAGGGCCACCTTGCCTCCCACAGGTCCCTAGAGAACGCGTAGTAGCACCTTGCCCGAGCGCTCGCTCGCTGCTCTCGGTAGCTAGGAATATCTGAGTTGGCGGGGGCGCTTCCCGGGGTGAAGGATGTCATGTCGTGCGTCCGGCAGGGTTGAGTCTCGCGTGCACGGGACACCGCGGTGTCGGCCACTGGCGTGGCCTCCGTGGTGGAGCCGGTGAGCTCCCAGGTGGCGGATGGCGCACCTGTTACCACGGGTGTTGCTCCTGCTGTGCGAGCGAGCTCAGTGGTGGGTACCAACCGATAATCGCTAGCGCCAGCGTTGGGCGGACAGCGCCGCGGCCCCTGTCCTCTAGGCAGGGCTTCCTACGAGCACTGTCGACCGTGCATGCGCACAACCGGCAGCCGCAGGGCGAGCATCGCCTGCACATGAGACTGCATGGGATGTGTCCGGTCCGCGAGGGACTCGCCGACAGGCGTCGTGTCGCGTCCGCGGTGAGGCGTGGGAGAGCGAGAACGGCGGGTTCCGGTGCTGGAGAGGCTGGAGGCGAGTCCGCCGATGGTGGTTCGCTTCCAGGACCGCGCCTTGCAGCCGGTCAGCTCGGTACGGAAGGCGACCATGGCGACGGAGATGCGAGATAACGCCTTAGCCCCCTACCTAGCGCGCCAAATGTCGGAGAAGCGGTCTGTCCTTGACATGATTGCTTCTAGAGGTTCGAACACTAGGGGCTAACCACGTTCTGTCACACCTCGAGAGGGGAACTCGCGAAGGTCGAAGATGGAGACACAAAGAGTTTACCCAGGTTCATGCCACCATGATGGTGTAAAAACCTAGTCCTGCTTGTCTGATGGATTGCAGTGCGGTGACTACAGTACCAATGCGAGCTTGTGCTCGGGTCAGACTACTTGGGCTCTTCTAGGGATGTTGCTACCTATCTTCTGATCCATCCCCTTCTACGAGGGCAGGAGAGCCCTTCTTACACCGGCAATTAGCCCTCTTTCCCGCTCATTGGGCGAGAAAGACTACCACAAGGAGCCAAAGAGTACATTGCAGCGCCCTGCTGCGTCAGCTGTCCCCGGTCGTCGAGGACAGCACCATCGTCCATGGCAGAGAGGTGGGGGCTCCGATGACGCTTCCTCCGTCTTGTAGCGGTAGACCGGTCTTCTTGCACCAAAGAGGAAAGCCTCGGCCAAGGCTTTGGCGAGCGCAGTGGCGCTCCACGCTTTATACACGAAAATGGCAACTATGGTCAAAGTCGCTTTGTAGCCCTGTGGTGCCTCCGTCACTCGTGCAGAGGCTAGGACGTCATCCCCGCATGGGATGTCTCCCAACGGGCAAGGGTCCCTCTAGAGAGGAGCGTGGACAAAGCAGCGCTCTTCTTTGACGATGAGCGGGGATACATCCCAAGATGGGTCCTCGCCCGGGGATCGTCCTTAGCGAGAACAGGGCTGACGCAACTATCTCCTGCAGCGGGCCAGTACGGACACCTTCCGTACCGTCTAGGCTGGACCCGCAGCGGACGGCCCAAGATACCCTGGTATCCGCGGGTCCGACAGGTTTAAGGTTTTGGAAGTGTGGAGTGTGAATACATGGGAGGACATACATGGGGTGGCCATCTCCACTCGGACGGGTCAAGATACGTCCTTGGATGTGCATGCTATTTTAAAAAACATGGTTTTAAAATCTGAAGTATTCTCCCATGTATTCAAGAGATGAATAACATGATTTTAAAAACTGAAGTGTTCTCTAAAACTACATTTTCTTTTTACCATATTGCGAACTTTAATTCCAATCTGATTTGTAAAAAACTAAAGTATTCTTCAAAACTGAAGAACTATTACACAGGTTTTGAAAATACCGAGCTTCCATGAGCAACCTAAATTATCCAACTAAAACATTTTACATGAACTCATTTGCACCTATTGCTCTCCAAAATCTTTGTGTCGTTCATAAGCAAGGAGGACTCAAAGTGAGTGAGTGAGCAAGCGAGGGTGGAAGTTCTCGTTTAGGGCATATTTGAGTCATCAAAGTGTAGGAACAGGAATGACATGTCTAGTTGTAAATTCCATAGAAAGAGGAATTCATTTAATCTGCACCCGTTTGCTCTCCAAAGCTTGGATCCGGAGGTAAGCTAGGAGGACTCCATTGGTAGCCACGTTCTGTAGGAGACAATCCTGCTACATCCAACAGCGTACATCATACTAAAAGTGGGAAGATGTTCTCTAGGAGTACGACATAGATGTACAATGGTGTCACTGTGCACAGCAGAAAGAGAATCTAGTAATGCATTGAGGAAAGCTTCATTGCCTACTCCTAAACGGCGAGACTGTGGTGAACAACTTAACAGGGGAGTCACAATTGATGGGCCTCTAGTATTGTCAGTGACTTCAACTCGATCCAACTCCCGGTGCATCTCATTCCGATAAATATGTGTTACACCTTACTACAACCACACAAGTGTCTGATCTAGTGTTCCTTCATATTTTCCCACACAAAAGAAGCCACTATTTATAAGAGAGTTGGGATCCGTCATCAAGTGACCACCGACCTATAAACTGACTCGGTAATCATCCAGCCAATTACACATAGTGCATGAGCTTTATTTGCAATAATCAATGTACTCCTCTGAAGGCAGCCACTATTGTCGCAGGTGACTTTAACATGATTGTCAAGGCCAGTGACAAGAGCAACGCGAACCTTAACAGGAGGAACATAGCTGCCTTCAGAGGATTCATCAATGATGTTCAGTTCAAGGACCTATACCTCAGCGGCAGGCGCTATACTTGGAGCAATGAACAGCAGGCCGCCACGATGGTGAAGCTCGACCGGGTTCTCTATAACCAGGACTGGGATGTGATGTTCCCCAATTGCACTCTCCAGGCCCTCTCCTCCGAGATCTCCGATCACTGTCCGGTGCTTCTCAGCTCCAACTCTGGGTTCAGGCCGACACGACACTTCAGATTCGAGAACGCTTGGGCGTCTCGCGACGATTTCTTGGACGTGGTCCAGGAAGCGTGGAACTCGGTTCAGCAGCAACCGGATCCATTCATTAACCTGCACCGGAAGCTTGCGGCCATGGCTAGCGCCCTATCGCGTTGGAACTCGCTGTTTCACACCGACCTTGATCTTAGAGCATGTCTAACAGAACCCTTACAATTTCGCCCCCTAAATCGCGTGTACAGGGCCCTGCACACGAAATCGATGATTTTTTGTGCTCAGATTAACGCGTTCATCTAGCAGACCCCCTATCGCCGCCCTGTATGTTTGAATTCAAACTTCGCGGGAGAATCAGATGAACTCGATTTTATTGATGATCACCATTGCTGATAGCCTGATACACGAAATCGAGCTCGAGCTCGTCCTAACCTAGTCTATGAAGACGACGGAGCCGGAAGCCTCCATCGCCTTGAAGGCCTCGACGTCGGCGAGGGCCCTCGCCTTCTCCTCCGCTTCCGCGCGCGCCGCTGCCTCCGCTTCCTTCTTCGAAAGCTCGACGGCCGCCGCGAACGCGGCCTCCTCCTCCTCCGCTGTCGCCGGCACCTCCTCCTCCGCTTCCGCTTGCGCCGCCGCGGCCGCGCTTGCACTGCTGGTGCATCTCCCAATCCGCGCGCCATTTCGCGAATTGGGGGCCGCTCATCGGCCGCGGCGGCGGGTCCACGGAATAGTAGCGCCCGCCCTCCGCGTAGTCCGCCAGCGACGGCGGCATGCTCGCCGGCCACGCCGCGTACTTCCAGGCGGCGCGGCGGCTCCCTGCAACCGAATGCTTGCAGTGGAGCCGCCACGCCTCCTCGAGCGACTCCGGCTCGTGGCGGCGCTTGGAGCGGGCGGTGGAGGAGCTGGAGCCGTTGGGGGAACTCATCGGCGTTGGTGGAATCGGAAATGGGGCGGCGGCGCGCGCGGAATTGCTCACCGGAGTTGCGGCGGCGCGCGGCGGAGCTAGGGTTGCGGGTGGGGGGTTGGACCCCCACCCCGACCCTCACCCACTATAAGTACGGGGCGGCGGGGGCGGTTTCGCAGGCCCCGTAAATTTTTCGTACGGGCCAGGCCGCATACGGGGGCTGCTAGACGGCCGTTTTGGCCTGCACCCCGTATGCCGCCGGAAATTTACGGGGCGCCCGCGCTATAAGGGGCCTGTTAGACATGCTCTTAGGGCAGCCATCTCGAGTGAACTCATCTTCAGGCTCGACCAAGCAATGGACAGCCGCCAGCTCACGGAGGAGGAGCGCCAATTCAGGGCAATGCTGAAAATCAATTGTCTTGGGATTGCGGCAGTTCAGCGGACAATGTGGCGTCAGCGGTCGAGAATACAATGGCTCCGAGAGGGAGATGCTAGCACCCGCTTCTTCCATGCCAAGGCATCCGCCAGACGCTGCAAAAGCTACATCCACCGTATTGAGTTTGAGGATGCAGTACTCACTGATCAGGCGGACAAGGAGAAGGCCATTTGGGGTTATTTCAATGGACTGCTTGGCACCACACACAGCCGGCAGCACACGATCAACTTGCAGCAGCTGGGCATCTCTCCGGTGGACCTCTCAGACCAAGAAATCCCAATCTCCTCTCTGGAAATGCGTGCGGCCTTAATGGAGATGCCATCCGACAAAGCGCCCGGAACAAATCGTTTCACTGCTGATGGGGGGGATAGTAACCCGGTATGCCAACTCCAAGGTGTAACCCGGCCCAAAGGACGCTGCGCGGGATCCGGCTAAGGATAAAGAAACTTCTGGAAGGCCCAAAGTTTGTAGGCCTCGTAACCCGGATTGTGGGTTGCGGTAAGGAAAGCTAGGGTTTGTAAACAGAGTTCGGATAGGACTCAAGCTGCGCCTTGGAGGGCAAGCCAGGGGGGTACGGGTACTTTATAAACCGGCTCCTAGGCTTAGCTTGGCAGAGATTCACGATATAATCATATCACCTGTTATCGAGTATCCAGTATAAATCGAGAGCCATATTCGAGACTCGGCGAGTTGAGTGCCGATTCCTAGATCGCTTGTCACCATGTTCTCTTTCAAGCTAAACCCTCTCCCAAATACCTGTGTCGACTTGCCCCAAGATCAGTTACCTCTGGTAACATCTGCCGTGATCATCCCACGACAACTGCCCTGTTTTTCAAAACATGCTGGCAACTAATCTCTCCTGACATCATGTGGGCAATTGGTGCCCTTGAGTGCTGCACCTCGTGGAACCTACACCTTCTCAACTCGGCCACCATGATACTGCTGCCCAAAACCCCTCACGCTGCACACCCGAGGGACTTCAGGCCCATAATCCTTGTGCACTTCTTCGCCAAGCTCTTCACAAAGATACTCGCCCTCCGCCTTCGACCGAGCATGCACGAGCTAGTCCACCCATGCCAGAGTGCCTTCATCAAGGACCGTACGATCCACGACAACTTCGTGTTCGTCCGTGCCCTAGCCAAACTGCTCCGACAGAAGAAATCACCCGCCCTCCTGCTCAAGCTTTACCTCCAAAAGGCGTTCGACTCGCTATCCTGGGAGTTTCTCCTAGAGGTTCTCGAGGCCAAAGGGTTCTCTAGGAAATGGCGAAACTGGATTGCTTGTCTGCTTCTCACAACCTCAACCAGGATCGCCGTCAATGGTGCGCTAACGGCGGCCATCGCTCACAAGCGGGGTCTGAGGCAAGGGGATCCCCTATCCCCCTGCTATACGTCATTGCCTCGGACGTCCTGGCCGTCATGTTTGCCGTGGCCGACCATGTGGGTGCCCTCAAAGTCAGTCGCCACCTTCAGCGCAGCTCCAGACTGTCTATGTATGCCGACGACCTGATGATTTCCAGCAAGCCCGAGCATCACGATCTCCACTCGATTAAGAAGTTGCTGCACTGCTTCGGCAACATCTCGGGACTGCGCACCGACTTCACCAAGAGCTCCATCATCCCGATACATTGCACAACCCTCGACGTTGATGCTCTCACTGTTGTGCTCTGCTGCCACATCCAGCAGTTCCCCTGCACCTACCTGGGACTGCCTCTTTCTGACAAGCACCTTCGCAAAGGAGACCTACAGCCGGCGCTGGACAAGATCTACGGTAAGGTCGAAGGCTGGAACAAGGACAATTTCTCACTAGATGCCCGGCTGCTCCTGGTGAAACACGTGCTCTCTGCCACGCATATCCACCAACTGCTCGTCATCGACCCGCCCAAATGGTTCATCAAAGCCATCGATAAGCTGCGACGGGGATTCCTTTGGTCCAATGATGAGGTTGCTCCTGGTGGGCGCTGCCTTGTCTGCTGGCCGGCTGTCTGCAGACCCGTGGCCTTCGGCGGCCTTGGCATCACCGACCTGCACCGTAAGGCCACGGCGTTGCGCGTGCGCTGGCTCTGGCGTTCATGGTCGGAGACCGGCAAGGCCTGGCTTGGCCTTCCTTTGGGAATCGACGAACGTGCCAGAAACCTGTTCAACACAGCGGTTTCCTTCGAGCTCGGCGACGGCCAGCACATTGCATTCTGGCACGACCCCTGGCTGGCAGGCCAGACCATTGCCGCCCTCGCCCCAGATCTCTTTCAGGCCTGCACCATGCACAATCTTACTGTCGCCCAGGCTCTGACCGATGGCAAGTGGACGAGACACTTCAAACACGGCATGTCGATGGGGGCGATCACCCAGTTCATGGACATCCACGTTGCGGTTGCCGATGTTCACCTGCAGCCTGGTACCGCCGATGGGGTGAAGTGGCGCTAGACTAGTGACGGGCAATATTCGGCAACCTCTGCTGATGAGATGCAATTCGAGGGATCAACACGCTCGGCTTTCACTGACATCGTCTGGGACAGTGATGCGCCCCTGAAGTGCAAAGTCTTCAGCTGGCTTGCAATCCTTGGCAAGTGCACAACACAGCCGACAACCTGATGAAGAAGGGCTGGCCTCACAATGCAGCTTGTGTGCTCTGCCTCGGCGAGCCGGAAACCGCACTTCACCTTCTTGCCACTTGCCCTGTCGCCGCCAGACTATGGAAGGTCCTCGGCCAAGCTCGGCTGCCCATCACCCTCGGCCTTTCCCAGGCCACTGCCTCCCTGGAGTCATGGCTTTGTGACTCTCGCCAGGCACTCCCGCCACCGCTTTGGAAGAATTGGACATCTCTAGCACACCTCACCTGGTGGATCATCTGGAAAGAGCGCAACAATAGGATTTTCAACAATAAGGCAACCCCCCTCAGCAGGTTGCTCGCGGTGATCATCGAGGAGGCGCGCAACTGGATCTACGCTGGCAGAAACAGGGCTTCTGGCCTCCCGTCAAGACCAAGAGAGCCAGACTGATTGTATTGCCCCGCCTGATCGCTGGCTAGGCAGTTTTCTGTTCTTCCTAGTTTTCTTTGTTGCACCTTTGCCCTTTACCTGTACACCTTGTACTTTCCCTACCTTATATAAATGAAAAGCAGGCCAGTCTGGCCTTTCGTCAAAAAATGTACTCTCATACGGCGCGCGCGTGCATAGCATTTAGCCCAAGGTGGTGTTACATGGATGATATCAATATGATTAATTTGGATTCATGGAAACATGAAAAGTCCTTAGGGCATCTCCAGCCGTCCCCCCTAGCGCCCCCAGGACGCGAAATAGCGCCGATTTGCTCCAAAAGCGCCGTTTTTTCTACCAGCCGGCCCCCCAGAACCCCAAATAGCGCCGTTTCGGCGGAAATTAGCGCCGGCGCACCTAGGCGAAACCCAGCCCGTTGGGTTCGGCTTGGGGGGCGGCGAAAGGAAAAGCGCACGTGTGCCAGCACTGTCGGCGAGGCAACGCCATTTCCCCAACTTTCCCCATCCCGACTCGCCTTTTCCTCTCGCTCGACTCGCCATCGCCACGCCGTCGGCCACCCCCACGCCGCCGCCGTCGGCCACCACCACACACGAGAACTAGCCCAGCCACAAGGAACCTCCGGCGTCTAGCTCCGCCACGCCGCCGGCGCCGTTTACTCGCCCCTCCGCCACGAGGGAGGTTGTGTCCGGCGAAACGCGTCCACCCCCCGCGAGGTGTTCAACGTTCTGCCCGGCCCATGGACTCCGACGCTGAGGAGATGCTCGCCGAGCTATTCGACGAGGAAGATCAGGTCGCCATCGACAACGAGAAACGCCTGCTGATCCTGAGCTGCCTGGCCAGCTTGCAGGCCCAGGCCGCCCAGCCGCGGCGTGCTGGATCGACACTACAAGAAATATGTTGATACATGACGCTCTATTTTCGTCACCAAATCGTCATCATATTTCATCCATGACGATCCTATGACGAAAAACAAATCGTTGAAAACCGAGCGTCAGTAATTAACCACAACGACGTTTTTTTTGAAAACGTCATGGATATCCACGACGATATAGGAACGTCATGAATCTATGACGATCCAAAATCGTCGTGAGCAGTCCGGACAGGACACATCAGATCCGACGTGTCTAGTCCTACGTGGCAAAATCATGACGAAATGAAATCGTTGTCGATCAAATTCAGCCCGGTCCGTTTTGGTGATCTACGTGGGCCTAGCCCAATTATTCTGTCATTGTTCTGTTCTAATATTTGGCCTTTTCTAGTCCATTTCGATCTTGGGCCTTTCCCTTTTATAGAACCTTTTGCGTTTGGGGGCCTTGGCCCTTGGTGGCCTATTTCATTTTATTTCAACATTGTATTTCTGTTACTTTAATTTGGGCCATAAACTTTTTAGGGCCCATCTACTATTTGGTCCAGTCGAATATTGAGACATTTAAATTAATATTAAATAAATAGATTTGATTCTACTTATGAAGATATCACAGGAATCAATTCTGTAGTAACAGGAGTTTGTCTCACAATCACAAAGACATGCACCAACAACAATCACAAAGACGCCAGCAACACACAGCCATCTTACATCGCACCAAGACATGCACCAGCAACACACGGCCATCTTACATCGCACCAACGTTCTCTCAAAAAAAAACAGCTAAAAGGAAAAGGAGCCAACTGTATTCATCAATCAAACAAGAACACAGATTTAAAAATCTCTTCCAGCCAATGGAAACAAGACCCTCCGATGAGCATCGATCTTAACAGTTCGCCTTGGCAACACACTTCACATCCTTACTAATGGTACTGCAACAACAACCAATAACGATAATCAGATTAAGACACAAGCTCGGAAATGTATTGAAAGCATTTTGTAGTATCTATCTATGTATCCTATACCTCATAATGCAAAACAGGGAAGCAAACAGCAAAGCTATGTAAGAAAATCATTCATGTAGCTAATTTTTAGCTAGGATTGATGAGCGCATACAAAATAGCATTATCAACAAGTGGAAAAAATGCAGGATTAGCAACTAGAAATAGCATGCTAACAAGAAATTATTTAGCTTTTCGGCAAGCCAACTACAACAATTAACATTGAGAAAAAACATTACAACACGTACTGCAACAGTGCCATGGGAGCAAAGAACACGACAGCAAAACAGACAAGATGGGAGGGAACAATTTAGTTTGATTATAAGTGCTTTACCTTCTTGTCACTCCCAGCAAGCTGCACCAGGTAGACACAGGGTCTGAGGCATCGTATTCAGCTGAGGATGCTCTCCTCCATGATGAGAATCTGCCGAGAGCTCAAGACGATGTGAATAGAATCATTGACCTGCAAAACACGCACTATACCAGATTAGCTCATAGGTTCAGAACTCAGTTGGTTCACAGGTGAGCAGATCAAACTCACAGTGTTCTACTCAGAAGAATGCAACTAATCACAACTAGTTCGTAAGAGAGCAATCTCAACGGACAAATAACATGAAGTTTCACAGGAGAATAGACCATCGCAGTAAGAATGGTTGATACAGTGCAAAAGTTAGAAATGACAGCTCACCAGCACTGTTATTCCCTCAGGTATAAAAGGTGTTCATCACCACTCACCAGCTCTGTTATTATACTAGTAGCCTTGAACTGCGCTACGATACTAGTACTAACCCAAAGGTAAAGAACAGACACAAAAAGGGAGGAAATGACATACAGACTGCATATGTGTAGCTCAATGTGGAAATTACTTCCTCGACATAAGGTAAGGTGCTTCTTTTTGCCATTGATCATGGAGCCATAAGTCTAGGTTCACTGGTTGACATCTTCTGGTCTTCTCTAAATACATAAAACACCTATTTCGCCAGATAGAAACTCATGTCTAACAATAACAATCTCGAGTGAGCAAGATTCCATCGCTATTTCAGGGTACTAGGTGCTAATTATGTTCTGATATCTGTCATTTGTAACAACTGACTAGTGCTTGCACATATTATGCAATACAGTTCCGAAGTACATATAAATAAACCGCGCAGCGATGACAATTTTCAACTAACCATTCTTGGAGAAGAATATAACCTTCTCAAAGCAATTGGACTTTCATTTCATGTTCCTCGCATACAGATAACATAGCAAAAGATGCCAGGACCTAACTCCCAGGCAGTGTTATCAAGACAAATTGGCTAACTGGGCACACTAATCCTTCAAGCACCAACATACACTGCCACACTCACTGTCAAACTCATAAAACAAAAACACCTCGTCATTGAACATCTTAAATCCTCTAAACTAAGTACAACTGTCAATGGCTCACATTTTCACTAAAACATGAAAATGAAATTGATTTAATAAGAGTTATTTTTTCCACAATCCATTTGTACATATGTTACACGCCTGTCTAAGAGAAGTGGAGTCTGGGAGTGGAACGCTAACCTGATCTCAAGGGCGCAGCTGAAGCAGTGAATGGCGTAGGTGAAGTCCCTTCGCTCCATGGCATTGCACCCCTTATCGAACAGATTCTCCGCCCACCCTAGTATTTTCTCCTCCTCACCACCACTACCCTGAGAGCCCCTTGGGTACCAGTCAGAAATAACAGCAAGCCCTGCATTCCAACCAGTACATGTTACCATCCAGATGGACTCATCAAATCTCAAGTTTAATTTCAAGAAAATTCACAAGTAGCAGTATACAGCCAATGATCACCCCTTTATACCTAAGAACCCTGGTAAGGCCCAAGATACCAAGACAACACCTGCCGCAACATAGGGTGCTCAGAACACGATGCGGAATTGCGGCGCGCCCTCCCCGGTGGCAGGCACTAGCTCCCAGCGGCACGGCTCGAGCTCGTCGGAGACTGGGCAGTAGCCCGTGAGCGTCACGGCGGCGCCAGAATCCGCCGACAACCCAAACTGGAAGATCGCCAGGTCCGGCTGCCGCTTCCACAGCACCTCCACCGCCCCATGAGGGCCGATGGCGGCTACCTGGGTCTCCGCACCTCCTGCTCCCTTCGTAGGCGGCTCCGGCGAGCCACGGCGAGAACCCCTCCACCACCAGAAAAGCCCCATCGGCTGACGGCGGGATTTGGATTAGGGATTCTAGGGTTTTGGTGGGGGGGCTGAATCGATGGGTAGGAAGGGTGGGGGAGGTGCGGAAACGATGGCGGAATTTTGGTGAACACGAATTAGGCCGTGGGGAAATCCTGCTCCGGCGAAATTGTGGTGAAGACGGATCTAGGCAGTGGGCGGAGGGGTCACGAGCGACAAGAGGAAGAAGCCTATCTCCCGCATCAAAATCGTTGGAGAAGAGAGGGATGGAGCTGGCAACGGATTTGGCGACTCGGGGAAGGAGCGGATTTGGCGGATCGGGGAAGGAGCGTCGAGGTGTGGGGAAGACGGATCTGAGGCCGTGGCGGCTGCGAAAGGGAAAAAGGGAAGGAGACGCGGTCTCGCGAGAGGGGCCTAGGGTTTTTTTGGGTGGATGGTGGACTTCAATATCAGAGTTGAAATTTTGCTCGCCCGCGAAAGGGTGTGCGCGGGACGAATGATCCCGCGTGGTTTTGTGCACAACTTACTACCAGAACTTAGACAAGCCTTGTAGCTGACAGTAGGGCCCACGTCCGGAGGTCCCACATTGCAGTACCTTTGTAACTATGTGTGTGTTCTTCAATACATGCAAGTTCCACATCATTCATTTTTAAACCATCAAATGATTTATATTGATAATAATTTAAATATATCTGTTATGATAAATTGAATTTTGTATATTCACGTAGAAACCATTTTTCTTATAAACTTTTGTTTGAAATAAAGTTTAGAAAGCAGTCTCGCGGCAACGCGCGGGGTATCCTTGTAGTATAAAAAGAGATGGAGGGTTCAAAAAAATCAAAAAAAGGATAACCTTCGCACTATGACGGAGGGTTGAAAAGGTGTTCATAGAAAAAGACACCTTACTACCTCTCAATAGCTCAAAGTACACCTCTTTCGAAAAAGACAAATTTCAACTGATTCCGCTGAAACCGGGCCAAATTTGAACTACAGGTGCCTCATATGTTTCTCATGATTTTTTGCAAAAATCATTTTTAGATACACAACTACCTATTTCAATAGAGATCTACCAAGAGTTCATCAAGATTCATCACCTAGGTACGAACGGTCATGTCCCCCGTTCTGACCGTTTTCCGAAACCGGCTTTGGAAATTCCAGAAAATTCAAAAAACCTCGAAACGATGCAAGATCTTCGCGTGGTGTTGTTATATATGTCCTAGTATCCACCAAAAATAATAAACTTCGAATAAGATAATTTGGTGGAAAACGTGTTCACAAAAATGAGCTATCTCGTACGAAGATTCATGGCTTTCGGGCGAAATGACGGATGTTTTGGCCACATCCATGGCATAGTTTGTTGAAATGTGACCATATTCCACACAGAGATGCATATTGGTGCAACTAACAATGTTCACGAAGAAATTTTTATTTTTCGTTGAATAAAAATACCATTTTCCATCTCCGGAGTGTCAAAACTTGGTTTTTTTGTGAAGCACCTACAAAAAATACGTTGCAAAAATGTACAAAGTAAAATTCTAAATATATTATGTCATATTTTATCTACAAATAATAAACTTAATACCTCTTAATAGCTCAAAGTACACCTCTTTCGAAAAAGACAAATTTCAACCGATTCCGCTGAAACCGGGCCAAATTTGAACTACAGGTGCCTCATATGTTTCTCCTGATTTTTTGTAAAAATAATTTTTAGATACACAACTACCTATTTCAATAGAGATGTACCAAGAGTTCATCAAGATTCAGCACCTAGGTACGAACGGTCATGTCCCCCGTTCTGACCGTTTTCCGAAACCGGCTTTGAAAATTCCAGAAAATTCATTAAACCTCGAAACGATGCAAGATCTTAGTGTGGTGTTGTTATATATGTCCTAGTATCCACCAAAAATAATAAACTTCAAATAAGACAATTTGGTGGAAAATGTGTTCACAAAAATGAGCTATCTCGTACGAAGATTCATGGCTTTCGGGCGAAATGACGGATGTTTTGGCCACATCCATGGCATAGTTTGTTTAAATGTGACCATATTCCACACAGAGATGCATATTGGTGCAACTAACAATGTTCACGAAGAAATTTTTATTTTTCGTTGAATAAAAATACCATTTTCCATCTCCGGAGTGTCAAAACTTGGTTTTTTTGTGAAGCACCTACATAAAATATGTTGCAAAAATGTACAAAGTAAAATTCTAAATATATTATGTCATATTTTATCTACAAATAACAAACTTACTACCTCTCAATAGCTCAAAATACACCTCTTTCGAAAAAGACAAATTTCAACCGATTCCGCTGAAACCGGGCCAAATTTGAACTACAGGTGCCTCATATGTTTCTCATGATTTTTTGTAAAAATTATTTTTAGATACACAACTAACTATTTCAATAGAGATGTACCAAGAGTTCATCAAGATTCAACACCTAGGTACGAACGGTCATGTCCCCCGTTCTGACAATTTTCCGAAACCGGCTTTGAAAATTCCAGAAAATTCAAAAAAACTCGAAACGATGCAAGATCTTCGCGTGGTGTTGTTATATATGTCCTAGTATCCACCAAAAATAATAAACTTTGAATAAGACAATTTGGTGGAAAATGTGTTCACAAAAATGAGCTATCTCGTACGAAGATTCATGGCTTTCGGACGAAATGACGGATGTTTTGGCCACATCCATGGCATAGTTTGTTAGAATGTGACCATATTCCACACAGAGATGCATATTGGTGCAACTAACAATGTTCACGAAGAAAGTTTTATTTTTCGTTGAATAAAAATACCATTTTCCATCTCCGGAGTGTCAAAACTGGGTTTTTTTGTGAAGCACCTACACAAAATATGTTGCAAAAATGTACAAAGTAAAATTCTAAATATATTATGTCATATTTTATCTACAAATAACAAACTTACTACCTCTCAATAGCTCAAAATACACCTCTTTCGAAAAAGACAAATTTCAACCGATTCCGCTGAAACCGGGCCAAATTTGAACTACATGTGCCTCATATGTTTCTCCTGATTTTTTGTAAAAATCATTTTTAGATACACAACTACCTATTTCAATAGAGATGTAGCAAGAGTTCATCAAGATTCAGCACCTAGGTACGAACGGTCATGTCCCCCGTTCTGACCGTTTTCCGAAACCGGCTTTGAAAATTCCAGAAAATTCAAAAAAACTCGAAACGATGCAAGATCTTCGCGTGGTGTTGTTATATATGTCCTAGTATCCACCAAAAATAATAAACTTTGAATAAGACAATTTGGTGGAAAATGTGTTCACAAAAATGAGCTATCTCGTACGAAGATTCATGGCTTTCGGACGAAATGACGGATGTTTTGGCCACATCCATGGCATAGTTTGTTAGAATGTGACCATATTCCACACAGAGATGCATATTGGTGCAACTAACAATGTTCACGAAGAAAGTTTTATTTTTCGTTGAATAAAAATACCATTTTCCATCTCCGGAGTGTCAAAACTGGGTTTTTTTGTGAAGCACCTACACAAAATATGTTGCAAAAATGTACAAAGTAAAATTCTAAATATATTATGTCATATTTTATCTACAAATAACAAACTTACTACCTCTCAATAGATCAAAATACACCTCTTTCGAAAAAGACAAATTTCAACCGATTCCGCTGAAACCGGGCCAAATTTGAACTACATGTGCCTCATATGTTTCTCATGATTTTTTGTAAAAATCATTTTTAGATTCAAAAATACCTATTTCAACTGAGCTAAACCAAGAGTTTATGAAAATTCCACCCCTAGATAAGAACGGTCATGTCCGCAATTTATACCCCACGACCGTAATTTGAATTCCTCTAAAGTCACTATTAAAACAATGTACGCTCATGAGCATGCTTTTATTTTAATTTGCACAAATAAAAATTGTTCGAAATCATTTAAAATGACTATGAATAATTTTACTATTTTTTCAAAATTTATTCGGTCAGTTTGGAAGTCAGATTGAGCTTCTAGAAATGAAAACATGCAGAAGGAAAAAAAAGGAACGTCCGAAACCAGCCCAGCCCAGCTAGAACTCGACCCGCTTGTTTCACAGGCCGACTTGTAGCCCGTTTTCATTTGTGGCCCGTGTGGGTGGGGAAATGGACCATGCCCATCATCGTTTCGAAGTTTAAAGGACTTCCTTGTTGGTATGAGACACCAACGAAATTGGGCTTTGGTGGCTAGTAGCGCTGGTAATAGGAGGTTGACGTCCCAGGTTCGAGTCTCCTGTACGCATAATTTTTCGTCAATTATTGGTTCGAGTCCTCCCTTCTATCTGCGGCCCGCTTGTCAGCATGGCGGCTCCTAGTCTGTGTGAAGCTGCTGGCGGGTCCCAGACGGTGTGAGGCTGGTTTGGAGTCAACGAGTAGAAGTGACACGTTGTAAGAGAAAATAACATCTAGACAACACATAAAGACGAAAATTGATGACATGGCCATGTAGTAGACGACACGTTGGCAGAATTGATGATGTGGCCGTCCAGTAACGCATCTAGTAGACGACACATTAGCAGAATTGATGATGTGACCGTCCAGTAAGGCATCTAGTAGGTGGCACGTTGGCAGAATTAGTGATGTGGTCGTCCAGTAACGGGTCCCGACGATTCAAATTCGTAGTAATTTGCTAAAAAAAATAATGTTGTAGTTCACATGCCACCGATTATGACGTTTTTATTTCATATGACTACGACGTTCTTGGCTCAAATCGTCGTGATTTTGTAAGGTTTCACCTTCTCCAACTGACTAACGACGATCTAGCTCAAAATCGTCGTAACTTTATGACGATCTTGTTCATCGTCGCTACAAGAACGTCATATATCAACATATTTCTTGTAGTGCGAGGCCCGATCGCCGCAAGAGCAAGCCGAGGCAGCAGTACGAGGGGTACTGCATCCTCTACTCCGACTACTTCGACGAGGATCCCACGAACGACGATAAGGTGTTTCGGCGTCGTTTCAGGATGAACCGCAAGCTCTTCCTCAAGATAATGCATGCCATCCGGGAGTTCGACACCTACTTGAAATTGAAGAAGGACTGCACCGGCACGGTAGGCTTTACCTCTATTCAGAAGTGCACGATGGCCATGAGCTTGCTTGCATACGGTGCTCCCGCAGATGCACAAGATGACTACCTGCGCATGAGCGAGTCCACGACCAGTGACTGCTTGAACAAGTTCTGTCGGGCAGTGGTTGCAGTTTTTTGCCCAACATACTTGCGATCACCCAATGCGCAAGACACTGCTCGTCTCCTCGCAGAGAATGAAGCAAGAGGCTTTCCTGGGATGCTTGGTAGTATCGACTGTACGCATTGGGCATGGAAGAACTGTCCATTTGATTGGCAGGGGATGTACAAGGGAAAGGAAGGAGAGTGCTCGGTGGTTCTCGAGGCCGTGGTTTCGTACGATCTATGGATTCGGCATTCATTCTTTGGTATGCCTGGAAGTCACAACGACATCAATGTCTTGAGGTGCTCGAATGTCTTTGCCGATCTTGTCGAAGGCCATGCCCCCCCGTGAACTATGAGATCAATGGACACCAGTATATAAAGGGGTATTATCTTGCAGATGGCATCTACCCAAAGTGGACAACATTTGTGAAGACCATCTCCAACCCTGTGCCAAGAAGCGCTAAAGCTTGGTTTTCCAAGTGCCAGGAGGCTTGCAGGAAGGATGTTGAGCGGGCATTTGGCGCGCTGCAACCTCGATTCGCTATTGTCCGGTACCCAGCTATGACTTGGTCGAAGTCCAACATGTGGGAGGTGTTGCAGTGTTGTGTGCTCTTGCACAACATGGTCATTGAGAGTGAGCGGGATGACCCGGTGCCTGACAGTGAGGCAAGCACACCATACTACCGAGAGGGTCCTCTTCCAAATGTTGATCACCAAGTGTCGGCATCATGGACAGACTTCCTCGCCACACGGCAGGAGATTCGACACGCTGGAACACACCAAGCTCTACAGAATGACCTGGTGCAGCATTTGTGGGCGCGGAAGGGGAATGGCAATGTTGAGAACGGTGACAATGCGTAGTGTAATTTTTTTTATTTGTTTAAATTGTTGAACTATTTATTTGTGTGGCAAAATTCTATTTATTTAATTTATAGTGCAATTGTTGAACTATCGCCGGCTGGGGGCGGCCTGCGTTTCACGTCTGGGAAACGCGCTCCCCCCCCTCCCCCAGTTTTCTGTTTTGCGCCGTTTCGCGCCGCGGCGGCCGAAAAAGCGGAATTTTCGCGTCCTAGGGGGCCGAACGGCTGGAGATGCCCTTATAACTAAGAAAGAGTGCAATAAAAACCAATACATTGCTTTCCCGTCACAAAATGAAAGGCCCCGGTGCTTTTTTCTTTTCTTTTCTAGTAGATCACATAACTTTGCCTTTGATTTTCACTCGTATAGTATGTCTACAGAACTAATATAAGGACATATGAAGTAAAAGTATTCTGCAAGGCGTACAACAATAACATCCAAACATTCCAACCCATATCGTTTGGTATATATTAGTGGTTAAAATTGTGCAAAGTCTGCAACTCACCTTATATTTTAGGACAGATATATTGAGCACTTATTTTATTTACTTATAGACTCGTCGACTGGAAATGTTTTGAGCACACAAGTTTTTATTAGACCTTAGACGGTATAAAAACTCAAATTGCAACAACAAAATTCCACATCCTTTTATCGAGTAGTAGGAAAAATTGGGTGAAAACCGTCATAACCTGTTGAGCGGCACACACGTGAAACCCAACACACACCACTGCAAAGATAGCCTTGTCGAGGTAGCAAATAGGTGTCGTTATCACTTCTCTACCGAGCACGCTTAATCGCCATCTCAAAACGACTGCAGATATCCACCGACATTGACTGCGCCGAAGTGGTCAAGCGACGCCACATGAAGATCCATAAAAAACACTCGGCCATCCGCGACAAGGGTTGTAAACATGAGGTTTTGGATTATCTGCCACTTCAACTCAAACTCCCAGTGCATCTCAATCCGATGAACAATATGTCTCGCTCCTTACATCGATGCAAGTGTATGTATACTATTCAAACAAAATAAGCCACTACTTGTAAGCGGGAGTTGGATCCATCGTTAAGTAACCAACCTATAAACTGACTCAGTCATCAACCAGCCAACAAAACATAGTGCATGAGCTTTATTTGCAATAAATGGGTGGTTCACTTCATGAGAAAGATAATTGTACAACTCTGATGGAATGCACATGCATACTACTCCCTCCGTTCCCACATTAGTTGCGCTGATTTAGTACAACATTTTACTTAATCAGTGACAACTAATCTGGAACGGAGGGAGTAAAGACAAGGGTGATATTTCATGAATGGTGTCAATATGAGAAATAAATTTGATCATGATCCGTATAAATGGGACAATTGCTTCATTACGAGTACAATAAAAATTGGAGCGCAAAAGTTTTTGTTAGAACTTAATTAGACCATATAGAAGCTCAAATTGCAACCAATAATTTAATAATATGTATAACATGACTTGTAGATTGTTCACTTTGCGAAGGAGGCACTCCATCACCATCAGAAGCCCCAAAACCATACCACACCATGTTGATGTATTGCTAGTCTGCTACAACAGGGGCCCGTATCTTGTTGGGTCGCTTTTTAATCAGATACACCGTCGCACTCAAAGATAATATGGCATCGAGATGTACCAGCATAGCGTTGTCGGCTTGGTGCGGCCAAATTCGTCCTTAGTTACTATTATCACCATGGTCCTCTTAGTTATCAAAACTATGTAGGTTGCGCATATGGAAGAAAAAGACCTTACACGTAAAAACCAAGATGTATCTTTGAAGATACAAGCGAGAGTTTGATCTTGTTTCAATACCAACATCCTGAAGCGAAAGTAGATATCGGAGTAGACTGGTATAGATTCTCACGACTAATGCTAGCGCTGAGAATGTCGCCGAATCCCTGTGTCCAACTTTGGGTCTGATATGGATCAACGTGATCCAAAAGGGTTTTTTCTCAATCTTTCACGACGATCAAGAATAGCAACATTGGGAAAATTAAGAGGCAATCCCAGACACACAAAAACAGATCAGCAATCCAAACCATTGTAAACTCGCAAACGACGACCCATCACGGGAGGAGCCTCTCGATAACTTTGCCCGTATAATTAATGTCTACCCTAAACGCTGGCTGCAGACTCCTTTATATAGGAGACCCGCAAGGGATCGGTTTGACAGACTCAAACCGAAAACACCCAAAACGATTCGAACCTAAACACACACGATACAAACCGTCGTTATTAGAAGTCTCGGCCAACAAGAAAGACACGCAAGTCTTGAATAAAACGTGTATATACTTAGACACATATCATCTAATTTGTTTTCATCATGTATGCAACACGCTGCAGCAAACACCACCCAACACTAACCATGTTTGGTCTCATGTCGTGGACCAAACTGCAACATCAATTGTGGTGTTCTGAAGTTGGGTTTAACCTCATCTTGCGGAGGAACTGTAAAACTGAAAAATCCAATTGTAACAATAGATGGCAGTGGTGGAGCAATGGCAGGAGTAGGTATCCTCGCCTTATCATCCCCCAAACTTAAGGAGAAATTGTCCTCGGTTTCAGCTTAACACTTGAAATCTTCTTCTTCACATCAACGACATCCATCTTGATATCATTGTCAAGCATTGGTTGCAGAATATGATGTTTCTCTTTATGCCACTAGGAATATAACTGGAACGCCCCTCGTGTATGGAACGTTGATGAAATTGCCACGGTCGGTCTAGCAGCATGTGACAAGCATCCATACAAGATCTTGCAACGTGTGACTAGCTGGTACAACAACTTGCACTCTACGTGCAGATTCATACAAAAACGACGCGGGGCCGACACCTGTCCCTGCCATCGTGGAAGATTGTGCGGCCCGACGCGTGGCAGTTTTAAGAAAAACCACCTCACATTTGTGTCTCTCTTGGTTAAATACTCCCAGACGACGGAAAAGAAAGAGAGAGAAATTTACACATAACACCAATCTTTGGTGCCATTGTTGTACAGAACACATAATCAAAACTTGTTTTGCAGCAAACCTCAACTTTTTGTCTAATCTGTTGCGGCAAGCCCAAATAACTGATTTAGTCCTTTAATACATACATGACATGTATGGATAACTCTGCACCGTATTTATACATCGTATACCAATTTTTTAAACATGTATAAAATATTTGGGAATTAACATAGGCTGCATGACAGTGTTAGAAATAATCTTGCCTTAATCCGTGTGTCTAACTAGCAAATATCAATTGTTTATTCGTGAGTAGTGGCCTAGTGGGTGCCCTTTTCCTAGTCCGTTTCATGTACCTGAGTCCTAGGCCAGTTAAAATTTCATGTCAAGCTGGGTTCCTTGTGTAAGTATCGCATCTAGACACAACGTTCTACAAGGTTTAGGCTGGGTAGCAGTACATATATATCCAGATCTACATATATCATATAACGCAACAGTAAACGAAAACAAAATTTAGAGTATGCGACTCACGTCCTTGGCAGAAGATTTTCGTACGTATGCATTTGTCTGATCGATACTTGGGTGAATCCCAACAGACTACACTGAATACAAAATATGTGGATGCCAAAATATTTCATATATATGTGGATGCCCAAATATTTTTTATATTTATTTCTAAAAGATGTCATACGGTGCAGTGTCATATGTCCATATGTCAGGCATGTATTAAGGGACTAAATATTTTATTTGACCTTTTTTTTAGCTGTCGCGGGGGGGGGGGGAAGGAACGGAGTTTACATATTACAAAGGGAGAGGTGAGCCAGCCACATGTCGGCGGCCTCTCTATGTACAACAGATCGAAAGTGGTGGGACCAAATTGTGAGATCATGTATGTTGTTCGCTATAGTTCTCGCGGAGTAGTATGTCTGAAGGTCATAGCATTGCGGTGCCCTGGGAGGCATATCAGAATCATAGATGAAAGGCCAAGCGGCCAGAGTTACATTGCGGGCTGGCACAGACGTCGAGCGCGCACCCACGCTGCCTAGCAGCTACAACTCAACGCCTACTACTCGCCAAACCTCCACCGCTCCGTCTCTGAAAGGCAACCCCTAAACAGCCCAACCGCTTGCCAGGTCTCAGCCTCAGTACTGATTTCTTGAAGCACCACCGCCAGGGAAGGGGTGGCGTTGTTGAAGACAACGTCGTTCCCGAGAAATTCCCTGCCTCGACCTCTTCCCCGACCCCCTCCGTACCTTCTGGCATGCTCGCCTCGCCCCTGAGCCCCTCCGTGCAGGCGATTTGATGCTCTCGATTTGGTGATTTGATGGATCGGTCTTTGACCTCCACAGGTGGGGAGTCATGATCCCGTGCCATGCCAAATGCCAATGATGGGAGTGTTTTTTTTTTAGATAAAAGGTAACCTTTATTACCCGACTTTGAGTTAACAAAGCCAACAGTTCACAAACGACAACGGAAACCCACAGGAGTTCGGACAAATAAAGCTAACATCAGCTGGGCATTACAGCTTAGCCAAAGCGAAAGACTAAAAGCAAGGAAGCTAGCACAACACTCGTGGACATCAGTGACCAAGAGGAGGCAAGCGAGGAGGCAGGCAGGAGGCGTAGATCGCCTTCAACTTGTCGGTAAGCCATCTACCGCCCTCCTGGTCCAGCGGCTTCATGAGAGGGATCCACACCTGAAGAAAGAGCATGGTTTTGAAAATAATGTCAGTCGGATGTTTAATACACTTTTTAGCAATGGATAACTTATTTCGCACATGCCACAATGCCCAAGATTGCGCAAGGAAAAGACACCACACCAATCTATGGGCCCTCCCGGAAATTAGCTGAAGATAAGCAAAAAATTGGGTAAAACTGGTTGGACACCAATCCCTCCCAAGGGTTTGGCGAAAAACCGCCCAAGTAAAGCCGGCTAGCGAACACTTAAAAAACATGTGAGAAGCGTCCTCGGGGAGACCACAGAGCGCACAATTGCCGTCCGAAGGCCCCTGCCTTGTCACCAACTGTGCGCCAGATGGGAGTCTATCTAAAATGAGTTGCCATGAAAAAATCTTAATTTTCAGAGGAACCCTGGCCCTCCAGATATCACGGAAGCAAGCCACGGTAGCCCCTTGAGTTAACGCTTTATACATAGAGCGCACTGTAAACTTGTTAGACGGGTCCAAGATCCAGGAGATTGAGTCCGGGGAGTTAGAGAGTGAGATGGCGGTGATAACCTCCATCACCTCACCCCACTGTCTCGCCCCTACTACGTCAAGAGAGCGACGGAAGCGGCACCCCTCGCCCACCACCGTGCTAACCAACACAAAAGCATCCTCGCACACATTAAACAGGAGAGGAAAAGTATCCTTGAGAGGCCCCTCCCCATACCACCAATCGAGCCAAAAAAGAGTCCTCCTACCGTCTCCTACCTCATGTCTAGCCCACAGCTTGAACAGATGTTTAATTTTATGTAAACTTTTCCAGAACTCCGAGCCCCCTTGGGCCCTAGAAGAGAAAATATCGCCCGTCTCCGTGTACTTAGCTCTAACAAGGACTGCCCAGATTGAGGAGTCCAACTCGTAAAGTTTCCGGATCCATTTTTACATCAACGCCTTATTCATGTGCCGAGAGTTCATGAGGCCCAGGCCCCCACACTCCTTGGGGTGATAGACAGAAGGCCAGTTTACCATGTGGTACTTGCGTTTTGGACCCGTCCCTTCCGAAAAGAACCTAGCCTGAATTGAGTCGAACTGCACGTGCACTCCCTCAAGAAGCAGGAACAACCCCATAGCGTAGGAGGGGAGATTTGCTAAGAAGGAGTTGGAAAGAATGAGACGGCCTCCTGAGGATAAAAACCGGCCCATCCAGGGTCCTACCCTGTCACCTAGTTTCTGAAATAGAAACGCCCACTGCTCGATGGTGAGTCTGCGATCTGCTATTGGGAGGCCAAGATAGATGAACAGAATTTTACCCAACTTGCAGTTCAACTGTCTGGCCACCTTGATCTGGTCCTCGAGAGGCTGCCCAAGCACGAAGACTTCGCTCTTGTGGTAGTTTATTTTTAGACCTGACATGTTCTCGAAACACATGAGCAGGAATTTCAGGTGGGCAATGCCAGAAGGGGAATTCTGGATCAAAATGATGGTGTCGTCCGCATATTGCAGGTGGGAGACGCCCCCCGGCACGAGATGTGGGACAACCCCCTGGATGTGGCCAACGGCGCAGGTAGCGGAGAGGATGGCCGACAAAACCTCCGCGACATAGTTGAAAAGCAGAGGGGACAAAGGGTCCCCCTGCCGCACTCCACGTTTATTACGGAAAAACGTACCCATCTCCCCATTGATGGAGATCGTCGTCTGCCCTCCAGCGACGAGCTGAGAAATACGGTGAACGAAGCCGGACTCGAACCCTTTTCTACGCAGCACTTCAAGCAGAAAGTCCCAGTTTACCCTATCATATGCTTTCTCGAAGTCTAACTTCAGCAAGATGCGCCCCATCTTCTTACTCTTGAGCTCATGAACGATTTCGTGTAACGCGAGCACTCCATCGAGAATCCCACGTCCCTTAATGAAGGTGGACTGGTTAGGGCTGATTGTGCGATTCGCAATAGGGTCAAACCGGGAGGCCATAGCTTTGGATATGATCTTGAAAAACACATTGATGAGCGCGATAGGTCTAAACTGCGTGATCTTGTCGGCCCCGGGAACTTTGGGGATAAGCGACAGCACCCCGAAGTTGAGCCGGGAGATATCAATCCTACCAAGAATGAAATCGTTGAGTACGTGAAGCACCCCATGCTTCACCAACGGCCAGCACTTCTTAAAGAAAGGAACCGTGAAGTCATCTGGGCCGGGAGCAGTGTCGGATTTCATACTCATCATCACCGACTCCAACTCCGATTCTCCGAAGGTCAGGGCAAGCGAAAGGTTTTCCTCCTCTGTGACCAGCTGAGTTTGGCCCCAAGTGTCTCGCGCCAGCCCGCAGCTATGAGCAGTGGCCGACCCCATCAGATTCCTATAGAACCCATATATGTGATCCTGCAGTGCAACTTTGTCGGAAATCACCCCATCCTCCGTTCTAAGGGAGTAGATGTTGCAACGTCGGCGCTGTAAGTTGGCCACATCATGAAAATATGTCGTGTTAGCATCCCCCTGGAGCAACCACCTGATTCGTCCCCTCTGACGCCAGTACTCTTCTTCGAGACGGTACAAATGGAGCAGTTGGTCTTCAAGATGATAGCAGAAGGCCCATTCTTCATCATCTAAGCCCGTCGAGTCAGCCTGAAGATCGAGATGCTGGATACGTTCAAGGAGGGAAGCCTTCTTCTGCCTCGCCTCGCGGCCAAGGTTGCGGCTCCAACCCCGAAGTTTTTGCCGCAACCCGGCACTCATGTAATGCCACCAATCGAGGACGTCCCTGCCCCCGACTTCAAGGGCTAACCTCCCCCAATAAGATGCCACCATTGACCTAAATTCCGGTAACTCGAACCACCCGGATTCGAAAAAGTAGCGATTACTCCTAATTGGGGAGCCTTCGCCCGTATCCAAAATAATTGAGGTGTGGTCTGAGCCCAAGGAGGTCTCGGCCACCACCGTAGCGAGCGGAAGGATTGAATCCAAAGACACGGACATGAAGACACGGTCTAAAACGCACCGGACTGGGTTGATTCTTTTGTTAGTCCACGTATATCGGGCCCCTGCCCTAGGGATATCCCGCATGCCCCAAGTGGCAATGTGAGCGTTGAAGAGGTTGATGCGGGACCAGGAAATACGGTCGTTATTCTTATCTGCCTCGCAGCGAATTAAGTTAAAATCGCCGCCCACGATAATGGGCAGATCGCACCGGGCAAACTTATTAGAAATATCCTCGAGGAAAGGAGCCTCTCTCGAGTGGTCAGCCGGCGTAAACCCCGATGAACTCGAACTTTCTGCTAGTCGGGCGGTGAAGTAGGGCCAAGCTGATGTAGAACTGGCCCTGGTCCATCGCCCCAACGTCGAGCACGCTATCTTTAACACCAATAAGCATTCCCCCTGAATGTTCGTTGGCAGGAAGCCAGTTCCAAAAGAATTTCTCGCCGCTCTCAAGCCCACGCAGCTCCTGGTCCGAGAAATCGGCTTTGATGGTTTCCTGGAAGCACACCGCATCAATATGATGTACACGGAGGAGTTCCTTCAAAAGAGCTCTTCGCCCCCGAACAGCGAACCCCCTGATGTTCAGAAATAGGCACCTCATTGGGAAACGGCGGACTTAACCCGTGCTTGGCGGGTGTAGGGCTTACGAGCAGTGCTAACTTGGGCGGCCACCTTGCCCCTACGGTGCGTAATGGGACCTGAGCGAGACGGAGGGCGACTCGAGGAAGGAACGGTAAGGTCCGGGCTTGCTGGATCGGGGACCACTTCGCCCACCGTGGTCTCGATGTCCTCTAGCTGATCAGTTTCTACAGTTGGGGCGGCTGCTAACTTCTCGCGAGCGACGGCTAAATGGGCTTGCGCCACTTCGGAGGCGCGAATCAACGAAAGAATTTCCGAAGGTTGGCCCGCTTTGGGTAAAAAGACAACACAGCTATCTTTTGCAACTTCCAGCAAATGAGCATCCGACATGGAATCTAACACAATGAAGTCGGAAAACAGGGGCGTACCTGTCCCAGACTTGTCGGGCGATCCGCATTGGACTTACTACGCCGCTCGCGTTCACGCTGCGCAGCGAACAGGTCCTTGGACGACGGAGTGGAAGACGTGGCGCCAATAATCAGGCCTAACTGCGGAGACAAAATATCCAGGGTCGGCGACGGAGAAGCAGGAGGGTGTTCTCCAATAGAGACAAAGGTCCCCGCCTCCGCTGCACTCAGGGGGGGCGTACCCGGGCCCATGAACTTCACGGGCGCCTTGTCCTTGCGAGAAAGGAACGGGCCATATTGGTTAATAGGCGGCATGGGTGGCGCAGAAGCAGCCTTGGGACGAGGCGGGGAGAGCGGAACCACTTCCGCCCGCACGGTCTTGCACCCATCCGCGGCCTTCCCACCCTTGGGAGGCGGAGGAGGGGAATGTTTCTTCTTCTTCCGGCTCGAACGGCGCCAGTTTTGATCATTGTCCGTTTCATCCTCTGAGAAACCGTCCCCCAGTCCATCCTCATCATCGGAATCCCTCTGGTTTTTCTTGGGAGGGGGTGGAGGGGAGGGGGACCTAGCGGCGTTGGGGGGATTCTCAACCTCGACACGGACCTTGAAGCCTTGTCCGTTCACCGTGAGGAGGAAGTGCTCGAGTACGGGTCCCGCCGCCCGTATCCCTATCTTCATGCGCACCGGGGTCTCCAACTCCCCGAGAGAACTTTCGTCCACCTCCATAGGCCAGCCCACCGGCCGGGCCCCGATCAACATGCGCGCCACCGAGCCGAAGGGAGGTGGGACATCGTGGAGTTTGACCCAAGTGGTCGTGAGGACCTCCGAGGCATGCTCGTCGATGGACCCTTCCATGACGAGAGCGCGAGCTTTGGAGGAGGGGAGGCGCAGACCACCGCCCCTGATGGCCATCCGAAGGCTCTCCTTGGAGGGAAAGACCAAGGAAAAATCTGACTCCGACAGCATTTTAACTTTGCCAATCCCAGTTTTCGTCGACGAGGTGATGGGAGTGTTTCGGGCGGCTCGATCCTCCGTTCGCGAGGTGGTGGCGTGATTGATGCCGTCCGTCCGCCCGTGTCCGTGTGGGGGCAGCGACGCCGATGCGCGCGTCCGCGTCCGTTGGAGGCGCACGGCAGGTATTATCCTCCCGTCCGAGGAAGAACACTGCTGCTCTGCACGTGAATCCTTGTCGTGTACGGAACACTGCTATCCAGAACCAATGTCACGGGAGCTGGAGACGAATGCGGATCTGGTAACCGTGCGCCTAGGTACCTCTCTATCTGGATCGTTGGCATTCACGTGTTTCTAGAGATACGTGAAACCTCTCGGATATTTGGCAGCGTCATTACATTTAACATGCATGCATGCATGCGCACTGTGCAGCTGCTGCAGCCTGCAGGCTATTGTAGCACATCTTTTGTCTTGCCTTGATTCTTTTCTTAGTTTCTACCAGCTAGGTACAAAGGCAAGCAGACAAATGATCTTTGTGTTCCAAAATATTAGAAAAAACCAGACACTGTGAAACACAAAACATACTGAACGTGAGTATTACGAATAAAAAATTATGCCCACAGAAATAGAGTAGGTGGATGACACAAATATTTCTCTTATTTACTCTTCATTTAGATAATTTAAGCGTATTTATACATTGTGTTTTCCAGTTTTTTTAATAGAATATGAGTACTTTTTATAGTACACATAAGGCTGTTTTATAGAATCTATTTTTATATATATAACACAAGAGGATGTTTTATATAATCTTATTCTTATGTTGAATCTAAAATTTTAGTTTTTAGTAATGATTAATAAAGCATCAAATCCTTCGAAACAAAATTAGCATCTCTTAACAAGTAAAAGATATGAAGTAAAAAAAATAGAAACGACATGGAATGAATCATAAAGGCCCCAACTTTTTTCTGTACACACATGTATATAAAAGAAAAAAAATCTTGGATGTGTCCACTCATGGATCCCACGAGTTGCTAAAAAAATAAGCAATGCATTTTTATTACCACACTAAAAAAAGTGTGAAAAATAGCATAGAACCGAGATTTTGCAAACCAAAACTTCTGTGTTCCATATGAAAACTCAGATTATATCAGGTAAGTTTCTCTATTTTTAATGAAAACTCAGATAGGATAAATCAACCTTTTTTTATAAGAAAAAATAAGGAGTGAGCAAACAGTGAAGAAACAATAGAAGATATTCGCATGAGAAAATTAAATTCAACAGAAAACACCATGTTGCACAAAGTTGAGTTCACATGGCAAGTACTAGATGTGGTGTGGAGTGTACAGTCTGTGAGTTCCCATGCATTTTGTATGTATCCTTTGTCTTCACCGCTAGGAATCAAAAGGAACAGCCCCACGGTGCATGCCTAGCAGGTCATCACAGAAACCATAGCTTCTAATCTCACTCATTGCTCACTTAGTGGCATGCAAGGACCTAGTTAGAACTCGGATCCCAAGACATATGGATGGTCACGATAGAGCGGTACCTACCGGTACGCTTACTCACATATTATCCAGCTAGAGACCGAGGCGAGTCCGCTGATTCTGAGAGAGACGGCAATGATTTGTGCTTCACATTCAGAGGTTTTGCATCGGTCGGTTGCTGTCTCAAGCTCTGTGTAAGAAGATGGTAGCTATTGTGGTGATGCAAGATGAAGCTGTGGTGATGCTCATTTGAGATGTGTGTATCTGTTAGTAGGTACGTATTAGCTATGGAAGAGCGTTCTTGTCTGAGCTATGCGGGAGTGATTATGCTCTGTAACTATGTTAGTTATGCAAGAGTGTTCCTGTAGTGTGCAATGCTTTGTAACTGATGTAATGTAAGAAATGTATTGCGGAAATGGATTCTTATTCTTGAATTAATTGTGCTTTAGTTCACTGTTTATATCCTTATTTCTTGAATTAATTTGAATCCATGTACACAAATACTAGTAGCTACCCTTATGTAGATGGTGCACCAAGAGGTAGAAGCCCACAATGTCGGACAGAGTGGCAATAAAAGCTGCAAGATATCAGCATGGTCAGGATGAAACACAGGGAGCGATTTGGTGCACAGTTAAATGACAGGTTCAGACGGATGAGTTGTTTTTGAGACATACTCGATCTGTGCTGCACTGGAATTCAGTTAAATCTACTACATGCCCTTGTGTTGACAGTGACAACAGAGTACCCTTGTATGTACTACAAGCCACTGGACCTTTGAGAACACTGTCATTCCACGGGGCTGTGCTATTACAGCGACATTTGTACAGGTCACAAAACTTAACCTCTGAAATTGACATAATCAATTAAATCACCAAAATCCATAAGCAATTTCCATCTAGTCTTTCCATGGATCAAATGCCATCATGGATGAAATATGCTTCAGTACTGATAAAGAATACTCCTAGTTGTGCAGTACTCCTAGGAGTATGTACTGCATTCAACTCAATAACTTGAGTACTCCTACGATTCAAATTTTTAGTGTACAATGGTAGCAATTTTTCAGTGTACACACTCTTGAGTAGCAAAGAAGTTCATGCATGATTCCTAAATTCAACTGAGAGAGTAGGTTGGCCGAAGAAACTATTCCTACAGTTTAAATTTTCAGTGTACAATTTAAGTTTACTCATTTTAATCATTAGACAAAAGGAGATGATATTGACTAAATAAATCAGCACCTGGCATAATGCTCTTCTTTTCTTTTTAGAAATAGAACCCTTTTTCATCTACTTATCTAGATATATGGCTAAAATAGGACAGAACTCGTTATACATATGGCTATGGGCACCTCTGATTAACATTTGAACTACTTGCATCGGTCTCAGTCTGCTTCATCTTTAGAAAAGCACACACAAAACCCCAGACCACACACATAATAACATTCAGACTACGAAAGTTCAGTCAAAACAAGGCCGAAAACATGGCATATTATTTAATCCCTATAACTGCCAGGATTCACCTCAATTACTACTTAGAAATGCGCTACAAGGTCAAAAGATCCTAATAAACCCCAAACATATGTAAGAAATAAATATATGCACAAATATATGCTACTTAGAAATGGCTATGCATACATAAGTAAAATATGCACAAATAACATATGCCAAGAATAAATATATGCCATAATCAAAATTCTCCAAAGTATACCATAATCAAAATTCTCCAAAGTTCACCTATGAACTAAAACTTGCATGACTACAATAAACAAAGTTCATCATGAACTTAGTGCAACTAAAACCATCCCTAGCAGATCACTCCGGTGCATCTTGTGTGATCTGAATCTCATCAGGCCTTTCTTCAGGCATAACCTCATTTAGATCAGGCAGTTCAGGCCGCCTCTCTCTGTATTCTCCAAACAACATGTAGTACGTTGATCCATCTCGAGGTTGTGAAGAACTTGTAGTTTGTGATTTTCTCTTGGTGCATCTCCCTTTTGTACCTGGATGATGTGATGTAGTCCCATCTGGTTCCCTTGCTGCACCTCTTCCTCTTCCACGTTTTGTTTCTCTACCTCTGTTTGCTCCTGCAGTTGGTACTCTTCCCCCGCCTCTTGCATTTAAGCCTCCCCTAGTTTGTGCAGTGGTCACCCTTCTAGCAGGAAGCATCGCTTCCCTTACTGCCACCACAAATGCACTCT
The DNA here is from genome assembly GCA_028641055.1 of Alopecurus myosuroides. Taxonomy (NCBI): domain Eukaryota; kingdom Viridiplantae; phylum Streptophyta; class Magnoliopsida; order Poales; family Poaceae; genus Alopecurus; species Alopecurus myosuroides. Next base: position 278,797,470 of record CM054060.1, read on the forward strand.
CCGCAGGCAAAGGCTGAAACACAAATGGTTGAGAGTAATGTGCACTGGACTGTGATGGCTCTATTTTTACAGTTATTATCTCACTACTAGAGAAAAGCCTATAGGAGAAAATGAGGGCTCGAGGCACATATTGGCAAAATGCGCCTCCTATATATTATGCGAGGCGCATTTCCAAGATGTGCCTCCTATAATGCATATATAGGAGGCGCATTCCAAACATATGCGCCTCGCATACTTCATGTAGCGACCACAGCCTCCTGGACCCTGGTTATGCGAGGCGCATTTGTCAATATGCGCCTCCTATAATGTAATTATAGGAGGCGCACTTCTATAATATGCGCCTCCTATATTTTGTGTGGGCCCGGGTGGCTTCTGAGTCAGCGAAGGCGAGGCGCATCTCACAGATGCGCCTCCTATAGTTGGAGATATAGGAGGCGCATATTTGTGGAATGCGCCTCCTATATATGCATTAAAGGAGGCACATCTTCAACATGCGCCTCGCATAACATATAGGAGGCGCATCTTGGAAATGCACCTCGTATAATATATAGGAGGCACATCTTGAAAATGCGCCTCGCATAATGTATAGGAGGCACATCTTGAAAATGCGCCTCGCATAATGTATAGGAGGCGCATCTTGGAAATGCGCCTCGCATAATATATAGGAGGCGCATTATGGAAATATGCGCCTCCTATAATATCCAGCACGATTTTTGCTACTTTTTAGCACATGGGAGCCACTACCACTCCACTCACATGCCTCACTTCTTCCTCTTCACCAAACATAGATCTACTCGTCCCCAACCTCCTCCCCACCTTATTTCCCCCATTAATTCATCATAAAAGCTTGCTCAACCTCCCTTGGTTGACCCTCATATGTAAGTGAAGTCCCTTACTCCTCTAGATCTACAACATGTCTCTTTATTTCTCGTCCGGATCTCTTGCGCAAATCGTTGTTGGAGGAAACGTGAAGGAGTTGTTTGCATGTATGCGCGTTGTCGGCGGCACCGACTATGTGATTGTGTTGTGGTGCTTCTTTTTGTGTGAGGTCCGGCTCTCTTGCGCAAGCCGTTGTTGGAGGAAACAAGAAGGAGTTGCTTGCATGTATGCGCGTTGTCGGTGGCACCGACTATGTGATTGTGTTATGGTGCTTCTTTTTGTGCAGGGATTTCATTTTGGGATGCCAATGTTTCGCCGGGAAGTCGATTCATTTCTTTCCCGGCGAATTTCTGGCACTCGCGGATGTCCTCCTTTTAGGGGAGGTCATGCCGATTTTTTTCGGCGAGATCCACGTCCATATATGCTCTAATTATGTTCTTCTTGGTCTTTTGTACCGCGCAGGCGACCATGGTCCGACAACTGGTGAACAAAGCCCTCGTGGATAGGTGGATGACATGCGCGAGGGCCGACATGGCACGCGCAAAGAAGACGGAGATACGATGTCCGTGTCGCGACTGCAAGCTGATGTTCCTGATAAGGCACGATTCTGGATTGCTGGAGTCGCACCTTCTCCGACGTGATTTCATGAATGGCTACACTCGTTGGATACGTGATGGCGAAAATGGTGACGAGGAGGATGTCAATAACAGTGAAGATATGGACGCCGGTGGCTCGGCAGGTGATGACGATCATGAAAATGATCATCAGGGTGGCGCCGGGCATGGGCACGAGGATGATCAGGGTGGCGCAGGGCATGGACACGAGGAAGATCAAGGCGGCGCCGGCCATGATTCGAGCTGGCTGCAAGACCCTCATTACCAAGATCTTCTTCTCAAGGAGACGAGTAACGCTAGAGCCGCCGCCAGAGAGAAAGCTAAGCTTGCACAAATGGAGAAAGACGCGGTCACTCCATTGTATGACGGATGCAACGACGGGGATACCCGTCTGAATGTAACGCTCAGGGCTCTAGAGATGAAGGCGAAACACAAAATGACCGACGAATCCTTCGACGACATCATGGGATTCTGGCATGATATTCTTCCAAAGAAGGGGAACACGTGTCCGACTGGTATCGCCGAGGCCAAGAAACTTGTGTGCCCTCTCAATCTACCGCACGTGAAATACCACGTCTGCATAAATGATTGCATCATCTTCCGGGGCGAGGATGCGGAGAAGACCGCGTGCCCGGTGTGCAAGGCCTCTCGATACAAGATGGGGAGCAAGAAAGCTCCTAGAAAGGTGGTGTGGTACTTTCCTCTAACTCCTCGTCTGCAGCGGTATTTCGCGGACCCTAAGGAAGCAGAGCTCATGCGCTGGCACGCGGAGAGAAAGAGGCCGCAGGACGATGATCCGGAGAAGGAGGAAATGCTGAGGCACCCTTCGGATGCTTGCCAGTGGAAGGCGTTGGACCTCCAATATTACCATCATTTCGGGAAAGAGTCAAGGAACCTAAGGCTGGGTGTGAGCACCGACGGGCTCAATCCGTTCGGAAGCCGGAGCAGCACGCACAGCACCTGGCCCGTGTTTGTATGGATCTACAACCTCTCCCCCTGGCTCTGCATGAAGAAGAAGTATGTAACCATGAGTATGCTGGTTCAAGGGCCGAAACAACCCGGCACAGACATCAATCTGTATCTCACGCTGTTAAAAGAGGAGCTGGCCACGTTGTGGGAAGAAGGAGCTCGTACGTGGGATGCCTCGAGAGAGGACTACTTCGACATGAGAGCGGCGGTGATCATGACGGTGCAGGACTATCCCGGTTACGGATACTTATCGGGACAGGTGACCCAAGGTTTCTATGGGTGCGTTAGGTGCAAGGATAATACAACGTACCACCAGCTAAAGAAAGATCCTGGGTCCGGGAAAACCGTGTACCTCGGGACTCGGAGGTGGCTTCCCCTGAATCACCCATGGAGAAAGCTAGCACATCTGTTCGATGGGACGGTCGAGCGCCGAGAAAAACCGGACCAGAGGAACGGCGCGGAAATCTGCGACCTGTTGAATAACTGGGAGTGCCCTGCGCCGGGAAAGACCCAGAAGAAGCTAGAGACGTTGCTGATGGTATGGAAGGCTAGGTATGTTTTCTGGGACTTGCCATACTGGTATATCCTCCGCGTGCCTCATAGCCTCGATATCATGCATATAAAGAAGAACATTGGCGAGATTCTGCTTTCCACCCTCCTTAACACCGATAAGACCAAAGATGGGCCGAAGGAAAGGAACGACCTGAAGCATATGGGCATCCGAAGTGAGCTTCAACCACCATCTAACGATGACGACGAGGAGGAGGAGGATGATCAGGAGCAAGAGGAGACAAAAACGCAGAATAGCCATCATCGTCGCAAGGGAAAAAATGTCAAGAAGGGCGTGGTCAAGCTCAAGGCCGCGTGCTTCACCCTGAGTAAGCAAGAGACCATACAGTTTATGAAGTGCCTCCTGGGAGTCAAATTTCCGAACGGCTACGCGGGGAAGATAAGCAGGTGGCTAGACGAGGCGAAGCAGCGCTTCAGCGGGATGAAGTCTCACGACGTCGCCGTGATGTTGACGCAGGTACTCCCGGTCGCGCTCCGAGGTATAATGGACCAGCACGTCCGTGAAACGCTTTGGGGGCTCTGCAATTTTCTCGACGTCATCTCTCGGAAGTCCATAGGCATTAAGGAGCTCACGAGGCTACAGGAGGAGATCGTGGTGATACTATGCGAGCTCGAGATGTATTTCCCCCCCCCCCCCCGCTTTCTTCGACGTCATGCTTCATCTGCTTCTCCATGTCGTGGAGGATATCGTCCAGCTCGGTCCTCCGCTCCTGCGAAGCATGATGCCCTTCGAAAGGCTCAACGGACACATCAAGGGATACGTTAAAAATAGGTCCCGTCCAGATGGAAGCATAGCGAACGGCTTCCTGGCCGAGGAGTGCATCTCTTTCTGCTCGAACTTTCTACAAAGCGAGGACACTCTCGGGCTGCCATTCAACAAGCACCTCGGGAGGCTCGTTGGATGGGGTCATACTGAGGGCCGACGCGTGAAGCATGTCGACTTCGAGAACCGAAGCAAGGACTATGAAAGAGCAAACCTGGTCGCCCTGCAACACCTGCAGGTGGTCGATCGATACATAGATGAGCACAAAGCGTTTATCAAGAAGAGTTACGCTGACCGGGGCCTCTCGGCCCCGAGGGAGGAAGATGTCGTCAAGGAGCACAACTCCAGTTTCACGCGGTGGTTCAGGGAGAAGGTGCTTGCTAATCCACCGCAGGGCGAGTATTCGGAGGAAGATAAACTCATATTAGCCTTGTCACAGGGCGCCTCGCGCAGCGTGATGACCTATCAGGCATACGATATCAACGGATACACGTTCTACACCGAGGAAAAGGACAATAACTGCGATTACCAGAACTCAGGGGTAACAGGGATATTCTACACCGGCGATGTCCCAGAAAGATACTACGGAAGGATCGAGGAGATCTGGGAGCTCAGCTACATTACGGAGAAGGTGCCGATGTTCCGTGTGAGGTGGGATAAGAGCGTCCTGAAAGAAGGCCGGTATTTCACCACCATGGTTATACCGAAAAAGACCACCAGCGCGAACGCACCCGCGAGCAACGAGCCTTGGGTTCTGGCTAGCAAAGTCGACCAATGCTGGTTCATCACAGACCCATCAAAGCCTAGCCGGGTTGTCGTCGGGAGAGGCAAAAGGAACATTATCGGAATGGACGGAGTCGCTAACGAGCAAGACTTTGACCAGAACGACGACCCGAAGATGGAAGATGAATACGGCGACCAAGCACCATACGTCACAACCCTACCGAAGAAAGGAGTACTCCCATTCAAGAGAAGTAGTAAAGACGTCCCGGACCTAACCTATGCACCCGCGACGAAGAGGGGCAAGAAGAAGATGGCGGCTAAGAAACGCTAGTTACCGCGCTTCGACCATTGTCAAGAACCGTGTGACATGTGTGCCCTACTATCATGTATCGAAAAAATCATAATTATCACGTTGTGTAATGTTATAATATTGCATTACGAATATTATATATTTACGAGAAACATTCATAATTGACAATTTTATGTTTTGAAGCTATTTGGATATTTAAAATACTTTCACTTTATTTTTATAGTTCATACTATGTTTAAGTTACGTTTTTACACTAAAAATAGGCTTAAATAAAAAAGGCAAAAAAATATGGCCACACCAGGATTCGAACCTGGGTGGCCGAAGGTGCAGATACCAGACCAACTCAGCTAGCAAGTCTTAGTGTTATATGACACACGCGTGCTGTTTTAACTATACACTGGAGTTATACGAGGCGCACACCAAAATGCGCCTCGCGTAACTTATAGGAGGCGCAGCTCCTAGAAATGCGCCTCGCGTATTCTTAACGAAAGTAGGCACCGCGCGCGTGGTTCCGTCCCCAATTCCCCACTACCCAACTCGATCTCTCCCAGAATCCCACACAGACGCGGCGACGGCGACGGGATCGAGAGTTAGCTCGCTGACACCGGCGGCGGGGGAGAACGACCTTCGGGTGCTGCTCGTCCGAGGACAGGGAGGGGGCCCGCGGCGCGGCTCCTCCGACTCCGGCTCCCACGGCCGCCCCACCTCAACGCCAACCCCATCGTAGACCAAGACGCCGGCGACGACCCGCAGCCCGGCCAGCACGCCCTGCCCGGCGCCCGTCGAGCAAGACGCAAGCCGGCCACCGGAGCCGCCGTCGGCACCACGCCCTGCCTGGCGCCCGTCTCATCTCAAGGTACAGACCGGAATCATCTCTTCTCCCCCTTCATTTCAATGAAAATTCCAATCTTCCGAACCCCTAATCATAGTGCTGCCAACCCCTAATCATAGTATCCTAGATTTGGTTGATTGACAGCCAGCTGAGTGAATGAGTGCCGGATTAGTCAGCTGTGGTATAGTGGTGATGGTGCTCCTCCTGCTTCCGAACCCTAACATTTAGTAGTTGGGGCTTTTCTCTGTCAGTTAAGAAGTTCTCTAGGGATGGATTGTTCTTTTCGCATTATTACTGATCAATTGCTAGGGTGTTACTCACCGAGTTAGGATGCTTCTGATCTGTTAGTATGTATTGCGTAATCGTTCTAATGCTTGTATATTAGCAGTTAAAATAGAAGTATATATTCTTAGGTTCTGAGTTGGGAGTTTCATTTTGTCAACTTATCAAGAATTAAGCTTTATCATGACCGGAAGGCCCATGTTTTTATGTAGAAAATTGAATCCAGAGGGCTGATATAAAAATTAAGAGCCACTGTGCTCAGTTAGACGTGCTTTGTACTCTGTACCGTGTTTTCCTAAGTACTCCCTCCGTTCCGTATTATAAAATGCTTTAGATATTTAGGTGTGAACTAGATATGAAACGGAGGGAGTATTAAGTTTCTATCATGGTTCTCATTATAGTTGGAACTTTTTTCCTTACTTTCTAGGAGTAGCAATATCATTGTAGCAAGTAGAACTTTTGCTGTCCTTTACAGCTCAAGTTGGGTAAATATTTTACTTCACATTTTTTACATGTAAGCTAGATACCTAGAGGAATACAAGAGAAATTAGTTTCACATAAAAAAAATTCCCTTCCATTTAAGCTTAAATTGTTTACTTCGATAACTTACGACAGGCCTTGCACTTTACCTGCTTAGCGCAAAGCAAAGATGTATGTAACTCAAACCAGAGAAAACATACATTTGTGCACTGTAGGTAAAATGCTTTATCAGTTTATTTGATAACATTTTTTGCATGTAAACCATCATATTTTTCTTCTATAAGCTAATAGTGTACAAAATAAACTACTTAGCTTAATCTATGCAGTAACAATTAGTTTGAGCTAACAACCAATGGTACCGCTGTAGTGGTAGATAGATGCTGATATGGACATTCGTAGTACAGTTTGGTATGTAGTACAGCTTTAGGTCTTTTATTCTAACTTTCCAAGTTTTCATTGCAGAACTGCAAAGGAAATTGCAGAGAGGATTACTTCTAGAGGAACTGAAGGTCTAGTGAGGCGCCTCAGGCTCTGCTCCTTACTCTTCTCTCGCTCTCAGTATTTGCAGGAAACAAATGAAATGATGCTGTTGTAGAACTGTTGCTGGATGATTTTTTGGCTGAAAGGGATCTTTGTAGAGCTGTTGTAGAATTTTATGCATTTTTTGTGCAGGTTTTTCTTTTTGAGATGCCAATGTTTCGCCGGGAAGTTGATTCATTTCGTTCCCGACGAATTTCTGGCACTCCTAGACTAGGAAAATTAGCAAAGGTCATGCCCAAATTTTCTGTCAATTTTATACTTTGTAGTTTCATTTCTAAGATATTTGAAGAAATGTTAAATACACTGAAATGAAACTGTTTGTTTGTGGTAATCAAATTTTAAGTTTAGTGTTTTATTTCCATGCCCATCTCCATGGCAAGTATTTGTGTTTGGGTGTCATTTCCATTTCAGTACACATATATAAAATTCCAGTTTACCCATCAGCAGATGTTTAATCACACAATGCAAGAGTAGAAAGTATGATCCGTTTAATTCTACTCATGCTTGAATTGCTTTCTTCTTAAAATCTACTAGAACGCTCCTCGGTTAGACCAATAATAAATGTTTACAAGTAAATCTGAATGTTTAGAAGCATCAAATTAATTTGCATGCTCACCAACCAAGCAGCAAATTTATGTTCTTCAGTGGATGTGTACATATATATTCCTGCCATTCTACTTGTTGAATCAATCCCCTGATATTTTCAGATCCATCCATTGCAGCAAGGGATTTCGTGGGTGGCTGCTAGTCCATCGAGTTCCTGCTGTTGACCTTGCCAGAGAGGACGCTGCTGCCTGGCCACCAGACTTCCTTTGAGGCAGCACAAATCAAGTACGACTGCAACGTCGAGGTAATCCCTCTAACCCCTGCTAGCTGCTAATACTAGCTGCTGGTTCAGTATGTACTCTCCAAGGGAACATACCGTATGTGTTCCAGTATGCACTCCGTCGGGACTAGCTTAGTTCCAGTTTGTTTTACATCCGATAGCTTGTTTCCTAGCAGTGGTTAAACATGCCAGAATCATGGGATCCTAGCAGCATTTTCGTGGGAGACAGGCCAAAAGCTAAGAAGCGGTAATTTACCATCTTAAGAGGAAATTAGGGGCGTTTCCCTACTTTAGGTTGACAGGTTAGCATGTTCCATACATGATTAAAATTGATTTCACAACAAATTAGTCATCAATCACAGTGCACCTGGAGACCATCATATTAATTACAATAAGATAGATGTTGACAGATTACTATCGTCTCTCATGAATTATCCATCCCTGCTGAACTAGTTCCAACAGGAGAAACAGCAAGTAGTTAAATTTCTTGATTTTGCTTCTGAAGTATTTAAACATGCTGTTATTAAGTGTAGCAGTAAAAACTATATTGAATCACTCCAAGCAGTCTGGCTCATGCATTCAACAAGCAGTAATAGTAACAGATAGCCAAAAATGATGGAATTTCTGACTTTACTCCAAGCAGTTGCTAAACATGGTGGACTTAAGTGTTGCACTATCATTTTTTTTTAATTACTGAAGGCTGTCTAGCTTATGCATTCGGTTAGCTTAGAAGTGGTAATACGATTTAAGCTACAGAGCTGAACACACTTACTTATTCCCAAATCTTCACTCACATATATGCAACTTTAACTTTGACAGATTTTTTTTGGCAAAGCCGCACTTGAATAAGGTTAGTTGTGGGAAAGTTAGCTAAAACCAAACACACGCATACATACAGGTTACTGTGGTCCAAACATGTTTTTTAACCGATTTGGCAGTGAATTAATAATCAAACACAGAGGGGATGTAATTTGTTGGCATCAAAACAGAGGGAATGTTTGAGATTATCAAACCCACGGTGATGGAAGTTAGTTAAGGACTCCATTAACAACCTTTTTGAATTACTCCTAGTAGTCTAGCCTATGGATCTACTTGCCTAACAATTTACAATAAAAAATACAGAGGAAGCGCCAATCAACTAAGAACAATATTTTGCATCTCCCCTCTCTAGCAGCACTCTGTACACGGTTTGCTTTAAGCAAGCGAGCTACAATTTTCAAGCCGAGACGTAGTAACTCTCTTTGTTGGCATTCTTGTATCGTTACAAATGATAAATTTCTGTTTATCAACTTTATGTCGAACTTGTGCTGGTAACTCTCTTTGTTGGCATTAATTTCTACAATAGCTTTGATAAACCGTTTAGGAGATACCTCCAGGTAGATTTATTTGGTCGGTCATATTTCTATCTATCATGTAAAGAACCATCTGAAATCACGTCTAAGGTGCTATATTCATCTGCAAAGAAGCTAACTGAACTCTTTATTATCCAGTGTGGTATGGATGCAGAAGTCAAACTCCACATCACTTATTTCTTTGTATGCAAACACACAAGAAACTACCTTTTATGGTGGACATCGGCACTCTTAATGTACGCCTAGAAATTTAATATTTAGTAGTTTCATTTCTTTGTGTGTTTTTAGAAATGTCGGGGGCGCCGGGACCTTCAAGCAATAAGCTGGCCTATTGGGAGCTAGAGGCGGAGATGGAAGCCCGCGAGGACCCGGAATTCCAACCGCGGGACGAAGAGATGGAGGAGGCTGAGGAAAACTCGTCGGACGATGAGGAGAAAATGGTGGACACCGAGGACGCCAGTACCACCGATGGCGGCGGTGGTGCCACTACGAGCGGTGGTAGCGCCTCGAAGAAGGCCCGGAAGGATCGGACCCCGATCATGGTGGACGTCGGCACAAGGTCCATCATCACGAGTGTTAGCGCTGATGGTGTTCCGGAGGAGCCGGAGAAGGTTACCGGGGGTTACTCCCTCCAGCTCGCGGCAATCCTCCGGAGCACCGCCACGATCAACACGGAGAGCCTGAAGTCTGAAGCGAACAGGGGTTTGCTCGTCACGCTCTTCCGAAATATGCACGCAAGATACGCGTTCCCGGGTGATGAGGAAAACAAGTACAACAACGACGAATACAAAGGGAACCCGGTGAACAAGAACGCCCTCAAGACGATGACCAAGGCCTTGGGCAATTGGAAGGCCCGGGTGAAGAAGCTGATCATCGAGGACAAGCTAAGTTACCCGGAGGTCTTTAAGAAGGAGCCTATGGTCAAGGAAGAAGACTATAATCTCTTCAAGACCAGATGCAACTCGACCTTGAGCAAGCTTAAGAGTCAGAAGGGCAAGTATATGAGGAGCCTCAACATTGGTACCCACCATCTCGGCTCCGGCGGTTATAGAACCGCGATGCCCAAATGGGAGAAGGAGGACGCCGAATATCGCGAAAAGGGGTTGACACCACCCTTTGCCGACATAAAGGAGCCGCAGGCAAGGAATTTTTTCAGGGCCCGACATTCCAAGGTGAAAGGGGGCTCTAATTATACCTCGGAGCCCACCGGCCCCTTCGCTTCGAAGGTCATAGACTTAATGGGAAACTATGTAAGTAGTTTCCATGCAACTCGATTCTTTGCGTTCACGACTAATCAATGAAGTCGACTAATCGCGTTCCCTCGTGCGCAGAGCGAGGAGTGTAAGAGCTCCTCTTCCCAGGGGTCGGAGCCTATCGCCAAGTGGGACACCACTTTCAACAGGGCGCTGAACCGGACCAAGAATGTCGAACCTCTGAAGGCCCCGTCGTCGGCTGGTCGTGTGCCCGGCTTCGGAGGCATATCGTGGTCCGAGTACTACGGCGGCAACTCGAAGGGAAAGAAGGCCGAAAGCGCCGAGGTGAAACAGCTAAGGGAAAAGGTTGAAGCCTTTCCCGGTGTAGTAGAAAATGCCGTGACCAGGGCTGTGACGGTTGCCGAGACGAAGTTCAAAGAACAAGTCAGGACAGAAATGCAGTCGCAATTGAACGAGAAGCTCATCACCATCCTTCCCATCTACATGGAGAGGTACAAGAGGTGGGAGAGAAGTGGTATGAAGGGGCCACCACCTGTTCCCGACCTCGCGATCGGCAGCACCCAATCGGACAACATGTCGTGGCCGGAGGCGCTGGTGACTCCTCTAGCGGCGGGGCCGGTGTTGGTGGACACTCCTCCAGCTCCGGAGGTTGCTGCGGCGAAGGCGCCGACCCGCACCACCGCTCCTCCATCAGGCAGCCACTCCACCACTTGCGCACTCAAGCGTGTGTCGACGGCGGTCCCTCGCCATTGGCCGCGTTCGACGCCCTCAAGGTAATTACTAAGTCATTAAATCTAGAGTTGGGAGGCTCAACCACACTGATGACTTGATCTCGGTTTTACTGACGCCCGGCCTGCATGTCTTTCGCAGAAAGACACTCCTTGCACTCTAATGCACTTGGTGGGCGGCCAGCTGAAGGATGTTGCCATGGGCTCCATCATTATGCCGGATAACCGCGCATGGCACACTGGCACAATGCCACCAGACATGATGAGGGTCCAAATCAGTATGGTGATATCCGGATACGAGCAATTGGAACCTCCCTCTCAACCTTCGGGATGGGAAGATGACGCTCCGCCAGCGGTCCTCGGTACTCTCTTTGGCTACTTGTTCCTATGGCCGAAGAGCCAGATCCGTTTGGGGACAGACGTGGACCCCCAGCCCAACATTATCACCGCGGAGGCAGCACAGCCAGCACATGAAGAAGATTTCAACATGGCACAGAATCAAGATGATTATGATGATGATGTTGACCCCAGATTCGGCGACCAGTTCATTTGCACGAGGGCTTCAAGTGAAAGAGGGGTTTCTGATATGTTTGAGCCGGCAGAGCCAGAGACCCAACCGGCGAAACCCGCTTGCCAGCTGCGGCTCTTCCCAACTAGCCAGGACACGCCGCCACCCGCAACCTTCACCGAGCCTCCGAGACCAGCAGTTCCTTTGGCCACCCTCCATAGGGTTGTCGGTGAGACGCAACACGACTCTGGAAAGCCAAAGAAGGGTCGCAAAAGGCCAGGAAAGAAGGGCAAGGATGCTTTGAATCCCGTTTTCCGGGCTCAGGATGGCCCTGCGTTCCAAGCCAACAGGCCTAAGGTGCACGTGGCAGGTGTAGGGATGATGTGTCCATCGATGCTCGACGTCGCGGGCACTTATATGCGCAGTCTTCATCATGTGTGTTTGTTTACCGAGGAGCGTCGCATTAAAGAGAACGACCCATCGTACCTGGTTATGATGGCTAAGGTCCCGAACAGGAAAGAGCTGTGCTTCGTCCATGTACCCCCAGGGGATATCTTCTTCCTGCGGCATACTGACATCTTCGACTTGTTGAACGGGTTCCGGCTGCATGATACCCTGGTCCGGCTGTTCTCCCTCCATACTTCCATGGCGATTACCAGAGGCAACCTCCCGCTCTTGCAGGTAGTGGATCCCTACTTCTTCCGTGACGCCTTGCTGGGAACAGAGGAGGGAATCGAAATGGCGACCGACTATCTGACGACCTTCATGCAAAGATACCCGGACAGGCTTGCGATTCTCGTTCCCTACCATCCCACTATGCCACGTGCTTCGCAAGGCTGCGTTCTCATATGCTTGAACATGAGGCGCTCGACAGCCTTGTACCTCGACTCCAACAGTGCGATTCCGAAGGACTACACAATGATCAAGACCGTGTTTGATGGTGCTCTCGCCGCCTACGTCGCTCAGGAAGGCACGCTACCGGAAACTCCTCATGTAAGGTTCGGCGCGCACGTCTTCAAGCACCTGATGAAGTTCCCCTGCGCCAAGCAGCCGGCAAACAGCAAGAAGGATGCCTTCTATGCCCTTTACCACATGAAGCAGTACGTCCGTGAGATGGAGCAGCTAACGCTGCCAAATGACGTCGCCAGGTGGGGTGAAAGGCTTGCAACCACGTCAACTCCCGCTCTCAGGCAGGCCTTCTTCGAGATCCAGGAGGATATCGCGACTCTCGTGCATAATGGAGTCGTCAGATCCGGGGGCATGTTCTGCGGTGGCAATCAACCGCGCAATAGATCCATAGACGAACGCTTGGCGATGCAGGGTGACGACAGGTCCATGATGATGCTGGCGGCCAATAAGAAGGGCTTGCTCCATGCCGGCCCTGACAAGCCGACGAAGTCTTGATGCTTCCATTAGCTAGGTAGCTAGCTGTTAGTTCCGAACTCGTGTTGTAAACTCTTTATTATCACTATGTTGTAAACTTGGTTGTGAGCGACACTAGTAATTTATTTATGTTATGAACTATCCTAAGTGCTCTGTTGCTTTTCATTCGTTCTTGCCGATCTATTTCTTGCGTTATGTGTGATGACAATGTCGTTGTTTGATCTCGTGTGCCAAGTAGACTAGTAATTTAGGCATATATTCTATTTGCCGCACAAGATCAAACAACGCCACTGTCATTTTCAGTACCCAACCTAAGTATGAGGTACGAATCCAAGCCATTATTGGTTTGCATTTTTTTTCGGTCTTTCATCTTGTTGCACCCATATATATGCATGACTATGTATATATATTGTCAACTGCTAGCTATTTTAGGTGATCATCTTGTTGCACCCATATATATGCATGACTCTGTATATATTGTCAACCGCTAGCTATTTTAGCTATTTATTTCCACTGACATGTAACTAATATCATCTTTCTTTGTGTGTGTAGGAGATGGCGAAGAAGTGCTATGTCGTGTACATCGGTCGGGTTCCAGGTGTGTACGAGGAGTGGGAAGACTGCGCGAAGCAAGTCAACACCTTCTCGGGCAACCTCTACCAAGGCTATACGAGTAGAGAGGTGGCGGAAGAGAAGTGGAGGAAGTGGAGAAAAAGTGGAGGAAGTGGCGGAAGAGAGATGGCAGAAGAGAAGTGGAGGCACGGAAGGAAGAAGTGGAGCAACTTCATCGTGATCATCATCGCCTCATTGCTATCCATCGTAGTCTATGTGCTTTACTCTCACCTAAGCTAGCTAGAGCTCGATCCCGCGTCGCAGTTGTAACGTGATTGTGAACTTGTACTCGATCGGAGACGCAAACACTTGTGTTGTGTGATGTACTTCGTATAAATGAACTTGCGTATATGTATGTCGTGCTTTGATTCAAGTTGATGGTATTCATGGTGATGCTACTTTCTGGAAATTCTGGACTGTTGTACTGTATTTGTGTATCTATATACCTGTATATGTGTATTCTGGAACGCGCAGTAATTCTGCAAATTTTAAAATTCGAAAATGTTATACGAGGCGCATATTAAATGCGCCTCCTATAAGTTATAGGAGGCGCATTTCAGAATGCGCCTCCCATAAGTTATAGGAGGCGCATTCTGAAATGAGCCTCCTATAACTTATAGGAGGCGCATTCTGAAATGAGCCTCCTATAACTTATAGGAGGCGCATCCTGGAATGCGCCTTGTATAACTTATAGGAGGCGCATTCTGGAATGCGCCTTCTATACTTAAATATAGGAGGCGCATTTCAGATGCGCCTCCTATATGCAGGTATAGGAGGCGCATTTCAAAATGCGCCTCCTATAAGCCAAAATATGCGAGGCTTGGCGCTGGAGGCTCATTCCATATGCGCCTCGAATAACAAAAAAACGAGCCTCCTATAATCTTTTCTCTAGTAGTGTCTCTAGCCATTCCCCCTTGTTTTATTGGATATTCATATGGTTTTCACTCCTACACTAACCCAAACATTGCTATGTTTGGAGATGTTTCATTTCTTCATGGAGATTTCAGGAATACCTCTAAGAAGGAAGAAAATGATGCATATTAATGATAATTGGAGGAAAACAAGCAATTCTAGAAAAAAGAAATTCAAAAATAAATCATAGAAGCCTTTAACAAGACCGGTTCGGTCACCGCCGATTGTGCCACTCATCGTACCACGCGCCACCGCCTCCAGCACTTCAAAAGGAACAACTTTCGTGAATAGGCGAGGGACGAAAAACATATACAACCACCGCCAAAAGACTTAGAAGGGAGAAGAAAGAGACCCAGAGAGGAGAAGCCCTTCTTGATACTGTCGGAGACCGTTCTCTTCGACACCATCCACTACACCACATATTCCACCATCCCATAGATATATTGATATTATCCTTGTAATCAGATTAGGGTTTGAGAACCCTTATTTAGATTGAACTTCTGGTTTGGTATATGTTGATTCAAGAATTATTGTGGCTCACTACGGTAATCTGGAGATGAACTTTCCACTTTTAATTATTGAGTTTATGTTTGTTATATCTCTCATGTGCAAATAGACTACACAAGGCGTGTGAGATGAAAGGAATTGGTGATATGTGTTTGTGTTAACTTACTCCATCTTATTTGTGAGAGTCTTTTAAATATTGTTTATAGGATTATGAGTTCATAGTATGTGTAATTCATGTTATCTAGGGCCCAGATAACATGGTGCTAGTAGAAACATGCGTAAACATATACTTGTTGTTCACCGATTCTGCAACCTCCTAAGTGACAAGAAGATAGCAAGAGGATCACGACAAGCCACCAACTTCATGCATTGGTCTAACCTATTAGTTTTAAATAGCTTAATTGAGCATGGCAATGGAACAGGGATGTCGGACAATAGTGATAAACAGATCTAAGCATGGGGACGTTTAACTACTCCATGGTGACTCACCTACGAACCATTCGATAAAAGAGAATATGTATCACATATCCACTCCCTCCATCAAGCACATTCACAAGAACCATGGACCAAAATCTCTCTGCGCCTACTCCATCCATAAGCAATACAACACCACTTTACAGTATCCTTTTTCTGTTATTTATTACTAGTACTTCCTCTGATCCATAAAAAGTGTCGCTCATTTTGTACTATGTTAGTACAAACTCTATACTAAGTGAGCGAAACTTTTTATGGATCGAAGGATTAATTTATTATGTTTCTATTTTCGTACAACTTATCCATTGTTTTCCGTCGGTTTAAGCGAATTAATATTTTTATGAGTCAATTCACACAAGTCTAACACCTTGTGTGCGACAAAGTCGGCCTTAAAAACCTTTTACCAGATCAAATCTCGATGGGAATGGTATAAATTGGGAGACCATACTTCCACGAAATTATGGTTTAACGAACATGTGCACCTACAGTCATCAAACTATTTTCTAGCACTGTTGCGGGGGAGCTAAGCGTCGAGGGTTTTATCTTTTGATATATTGCAGGTTTGATTTGTTTAGATGTTTTCTGTTGAAGATAGGGGAGCAACATATTAGGGTAAGAACTAGCTACCATACTATCCATCCAGGTACCCGAGGGAAGCTATTCAAGCACTTATTGAATTTATAAAAAAATCCCAAAACCTAGACATAGCAAATTTATTTGAAAACATGGTGATTACACCTAAGAACGAAGTAGACTCTCAGAGTGTATAGTGTTCCATCAAGGATCTATATAAGAAATCCTATCATTAATCTAGACTCTCATTACCCAGTTTATAATATTGATCCAGCTATTACTATGCATGCTATGCAAAACACTTTTTCAGGAGATGAAGGCCAAGATCCAGGACTCCACTTGAGTGAATTGTACAATTATTGTGATACATGCAAACCAAAAGGATTCACCAAAGAATTTGTTTTACTAAAGATATTCAATTTTTCTTTAGCGGGGAGAGCTAAGGAGTGGTTTAAATCACTCCCTCACAAGTACATTATGGATTGGAAGTTTAGGATTTTGATGCTTAAATTTTATTCGAACTCTAAAAGAATGGAAGTGGTGCAATAGGTTATGATTTTTTCTCAAGAACAAACTGAAGGATTTGTTCACGCCACTAAAAGATAGTTCATCCTTCTAAAAAAAAACTTTGTTAGAAGAATTGGTGAAGAAACTTTATATCATATCTTTTATTATGGATGGAATGAAAAAATTAAAAAAATCTTGATTGTAGTGCTGGAGGCTTCTTTATGCAACTATCCAAGAAAGAAGGATGGAAAATCCTTGAAGACATTATCACTAATACACACGAATGGAATCCTAGTGAAACTGATGAATCTTATTCCATTAATTTTCTAGAAGACAGTTCCCAAGAAAGAGGCCAAATGTGCTAAACGATAAACTGAAGAACCAATTCGACGAGACTATGAAGGTAAATGGTATCCCATCAGAGGAACTAAAAGGTAAATAAATAGACACTCTTCAAATATATGAGAAGGAGGATGAAATTCATAAAGCTCTTCATTCCTATAGATATAAGCAAAACAAGATAAATGAAGAATTTATAAACCACGTTAATTATCATGAAAAGGTAATAGAACAAATGTCAGAAGAATTAGAGGATATGGGACACACTACTAAACAATTGGATAAACATGCACACATGATGAGTATCCAGTTTGAGCAAATAGCTAAAACTCAATCTATCATACTTGAATAAGATTTCCTTATGAATTTTGTATTAGCTAATGTTGTCACAAGAGGTAATACAGTAACAAAGGGACCAAACGGACCAGACTGGTACGAGAAGGAGAAAGCACGGAAGAGGAAAGATGAAGAATAAATGAGAAATGGAGATAAATATCTTATAGATCCTTAAGATATTGAAAAGTTGAATGAAGAACATCAAGGAGAGAAACCATCGGAAGAAGGTAACGAAAAAGCACAATATCCATTTGATTCTGACATTGATAGTGAAGATGAAGGGGGGAGAACAAAATCTTTAACAAGAAGTAGAAAATGCTAAGTTAACAAATAAAAAGGCAAAGGTTAAGGAGAAAACCAAGGAAGTAAGTAAACCAGACCCTCCACACAAACTTAATCGTAAACCAAAGAAAACTCTTCCTTTCCCAGATATGAGTGATGAGTAATTATACAAATTATTTGTTGATTCCCTCAATAAAAAAACTTTTGAAGTACTGATAAGGAATAAATGTATCTATAATTTCTTATGTTCCATGTTGTTTTCATGCCATATGCTACATGTTTTCCTTACACTTTATGTCATTTTTATTAATTTCCCAGACTAACCTAATGACAAGATGCCACAGAGCCAGTTCCCTGTTTTCTGTTGTTTTTAGTTTCAGAAAAGTTGTTCTAGAAATATTCTCTGACGAAGGTTCCACGGAGTCCCGAAGAGGCCCGGAGGGGGGCCACACCATAGAGCGGCACGCCCCCTGGCCGCGCCTTAGGGTGGTATGGGCCCCTCGGGCGTCCAACTCCATCGCCCTTTCGCCTTTTTATTCCCCCGATACGTCAACCCTAAAAATATACCAGTTCGTCCCAAGAAACACCCAAGGCTGCCGTCATCGTTAACTCGAGATCGGGAGGGTTCTGGAGCTCTCCCCGGCACCCTGACGGGGGGGAATTTATCACCGGAGGGGTCTACACCACCATGCCCGCCTCTCCAGTGATGCGTGAGTAGTTCATCCTTGGACTAGGGGTCCATAGAAGTAGCTAGATGGTTGCACTCTCCACCTTATGCCTCATGTTTATATCTCGTAAGCTGCCTCACATGATCGAGATCATCTATTTGTAATGATACATGTTGTGTTTGCTAGGATCCGATGATTATTGAATGTTATGTCTGTTGATTATCAATCTATGATGTTATCTTCATGTGTATGTTATTTATGATCTTGCATGCTCTCCGTTGTTAGCAGATTCTCTGGCCAAGTATATGCTAGTAACTTTAAGAGGGAGTATTTATGCTCGATAGTGGGTTCATGCCTCCTTTGCATCTGTGCTAGAGTAACTGAAATGTGACAGATGGAGGATATGATGTTACCATTAGGGAGAAAACTACGATGTTTACTTCGTTTACATTGTTTACATTACACACTTTGCTTACTGCGATTATCCGTTGCTTGCAACTTAATACCCAACGTTTGTTCGGATGATATTCGATGAGTGGATTATTAGTCCTAGATGCAGTTGGATGACGATGTATGTATTTTGTTGTAATGCCTGCATGAATCTCATAGTAATATTTATGTCATGCATGTTCTTTATCTCTCAATTGCCCAGCTGTAATTTTTTTCACCACGCATGTTAGCTATCTTTTATGGAGAGACACCTCTAGTGAACTGTGGACCCCGGTCCATTTTCTCATTCTGATAATACACGCACTGCTTCCTCTGCTTTCACACTGCTTCCACTATTTTCCCACTTCTGCTACTGCTTTCATATTCTTCTCATATTGTTTTCCACACCATACATTTAACCACTTTGTTATCACCAAAACCGGTGAGATTGACAACCTCACTGCTTCGTTGGGTCAAAGTAAATTGTTTGTGTTGTGTAGGTTCCACGTTGCTGTTGAACCGGTAGTGCGCCCTAGCATCTCAGCTGCATCAACCTTCTGAAGTTACTCCTTCCTCCTACTGGTCGATTCAACCTTGGTTTCTTTTTTAGGGAAAACTTGCTGATGTTCTCATCAAACCTTCCTCAACGAGTACGAGTACTGCACCATCAAGTACCTATTCTCAAAGATATGCAAGTCCCAACTTATAAAAAAAGCTTGAGGGATATTCTCAATAGAAAAAGAGTCGTTCCTCCAATTGGAACAATGGCTTTGATAGAGAGTTACCCAATGGGGATCAACACCCAAAGAAGAAAGAAGATCCAGGTACACCCATTATAACTTGTCCTATATGAGGAACATAAATTTGTAATTCACTGTGCGATCTAGGACCAGGAGTAAGTGTTATGCCACTCTCTTTACATAAATAAATAAATTTGGGAGACTATTATCCAACTTCTATAACTTTAAAATGGCAGATAAGACAAGGAAGCAACCAGTGGGAGTTATCGATGATGTTCTAATTATAATTGTTGAACATATTATGCCTAACCCATCGATTTTATTATACTAGATATTCTTGAGGATGATAAACTATCTATCATACTAGGAAGAACATTTTTAAGTATCGCGAGAGATTATGTGGATTGTGTAAATGGGAAGATAACATTCAATGTTTATGAAAAAGAGATCATTAGATACTTCCCAAAGAAATGTGAAAAAAAAACATAAATACATCATGAAGAACAAACTCATTAAATGATCTCGTCGAAGAGCAACCAAAGGTAAGAATGAAGAACTGATATAAAAAAGAAAGGGTTGCCCAATTGAAAAAGAGAAAAAGGCAAATCCTTAATTGGAAGCAACACCTCATAAAAAATGCTAGTATTATAGATGAATGTTAATCTTGGATGTGAGAATTTGAAACTTATTCTTTTTTAGTGAACAAGAGGAAGAAAAAAAATAACCAAAAAGAGCAGAAGAAAATCATATAACGAGACATAGTATGGTGACTGAATGGATAGTATGGGCACCTAGAGGGGGGTGAATAGGTGCTAATTCCAAATGTTAATTCTTTTTCGAATTAGGCTTGACACAAAGGTAAATTATCTAGATATGCAACTACGGTGAATTTACCTATATGACAAGAGAAACACTATGCAAGATACAAACACAAAGTAAAGGTAAAACATAGAAGTAACCGATAATGGAAGCACATGAAGACAAGGATGTAATCCCGAGTTCCTCCCTTTGAGGGGAGTACGTCTCGTTGGAGGGGTGTGAGTTTCTCCATGAAGGCCTACTTAACGCCATAAAGGCCTCACTCTATTCTCCGATGAACTTCGCCACAAAGGCCTAGTTCACCTTCCACTATTGATTCCCTTCGACGCGGAAGTTGGTTCCTTTACAATGAGTTTGAAGCACACACCCACAACTGAATTGGGGGCTCCCAAGAACACCAACAATCATGCTACAATAAACACGTGAGCAACAATGAAGTCTAGGTTATCCACATGGAAACCCTATACTTGAATCCCACAAGTGAATGAGGAGGAAATGAAGAACTGCTTGGTGAAGTAGTAGAGCGGGGCCTTCTCCTTCAATCCTCCAAAGATCAATGAGTTTTGGTGGAGGGATTGGAGAAATCTAGCTTTTGGTTACCTCAATAAATGGATCTTAAATGCTTGGACGAACTAGGGATTTTGGAGAAGAAGGAGGGGTATTGATACCCCCTCAATAAATGTGGTGGTTGAAGTGTAGGAATTAGACTGGAATTTTTGGTTCAAACTTGAACCAGATATTTAGGTTGCTTGGTCTGATTCAGATCTGGATTCTTCGTAGGGTTGACAAATCCGGATATTCCTGTTGCCAGAAATTTCCGTTTGGAAATTTTTGGCTCACTTCTGTACCGAACTGGTTGTCGGACTTAAGCCATTTCTCGAGTCCTTATTATCCAATCGGATATTCCGGTAGCCTAGAAATTTCCGGCTCACTTCTGTCCCAAACCGGTTCTAGGACTTAGCCATTTTTTCGAGCTATTCTTCCTGACTGGATATTCCGGTTACCAGGAAATTTCCGGCTCACTTATGTGCGAGAATCCTTTGGTACTTAACCATTTTCTTCGAGTCGTAGAACTAACCAGATATTTCGGTTATAAGAAAATTTCCGGTTGGCTTCTGAAACTGAGAAAGACGATCTACCTTCACACTTTTTGGTGTTTGATGCATATGAATAGATTTAAGGACCTACTTCACTTAACACCTAACTAAAAGTATCACTAGAATTGTTAACTAACACATAAAACACAAGGGATCAAAAAAAATGCTATTTCAATCTCCCCCTTTTTGGTGTTAGATGACAATACTAGGATTTGCAAATAAAACCATACCAAGATCATGTATGTAAATGAAATGGAAATTGCTCCTCCTAGAAGTGTGCATAATTTTAGTTCGCCTTTTGAATGCAAATACAAACTTATGAGGAGAGCAACATCCATAAGATAACAACCTAATACAAAATGAGATAAAGGCAACAACTATATTGAGAGATTTGAGTTGAATACCATACCTTGTGCATATAATAGATGTGTAGATAATACCAACGCACAATAAGATAATGCTCAATATAGATAGCCACAATAGATCCTAAATCACCTATGTATCACAATAGCATAACATAGTTCCACAAACGAAATAACAAATAGTTTGAAACGAGAATAAAGGGGACACAAGCTCTCGTAGAATGACAAAAGAACATGCTTGTGCGCTAACCCATGAAATCCCATGTATACCTAGTAAGCTACTTCTCCCCCTTTGACATCGGAACACCAAAAAGTAGACAAGTAGTGATGCTAGCGTCCCATGACAAAGTAGTTGTCAGACTCCTCAGAAGATTCCTCAGGTGAGCCATCGCCTCTCCATCTTCATCATCTTCCTCATCATCATCAAAAGCATGAGAACTGAAAGAAGTAGTAGGAGAGGTAACCCGAACAGCAGTCTCGATCTTGGCTAGAGGAGTGAGATCATTAGAGGACCACTGAGCATAGGAGTAAGGGAAAGTGATGTGGGAGGAGTGCCCGTAGCACCACTCACATGGTGAAGAATCTGCTGGTGAGAGCTAGACATAGCAAGATCTCCGTGGCAAGCCTTGTATTTCTCCTTGTAGATGTCCACCTTCATGCACAATATATTGCGCTGAAAGCAGGAGAGCTTCCTAACTTGAGGCACAAAGGAGGTATCCACTGGAGGAGCACAATCAACTGGAGAAGCGGAAGGTGCAGCAGTGGAGTTAGAGTGAGCATCCCTAATGAATTCACTATCAGGATAAGAAGTAGGAGCAACTTGACGTTTCTCTCTTGTCATATAGAGATTCTTGAAGTGACGATCCACCATTGGCCGCTAACTGAAATATTGATCCTTCAGAGTATCTTTGATGAGCATCATGATGTAGGAGCATATGGGATGGTGTTCCCACCAAACATAGCATTGTGCAGCTCATTGAAGATGAAGTCCATAACATCCACAGGGTACTGCTTCTCAGTGTCAGGATCCTCAATTCATTGCTTAGCCAAGACCAACAAGTTTACAAGCGGAGTAGTGAGAGCATCATTGTTACCTCCACTTGGTGCAATGAAATATCTAAAGATGCGGACAAGCTGACAATAGAAGGGTGAAAGTAAAGTATAGGCACCTAGAGGGGGGGTGAATAGGTGCTACGACCAATTTTAATTTTTCTTAAGATTTAGGCTTGACAAGAAGGTAAATTCTCTAGATTATGCAACTAGGGGTGAATTTACCTATATGACAAGGCAAGCAATTAAGGCAACTAGAACAACACTTAATACAACTAGTATATCAATAAATGTAACAAGTACTAGTAAGTAAATAGGGAGGAACGAGATAACCGATGGAAGCACACGGAGACACGATGTATTCCCGAGTTCCTCCTTGTTAAGGGAGTACGTCTCGTTGGAGGGGTGTGAGCTCGCCACGAAGGCCTACTCAACGCCACGAAGGCCTCACCCTATTCTCCGATGAACTCCGCCACAAAGGCCTAGTTCACCTTCCACTATAGAACCCCTTTGAGGCGGGGATCGAATCCTTTACAAACAAGTTTGGGGCACACACCCACAACTTAATTGGGGGCTCCCAACACTCACAAATCACCAAGAGTAGCAAGAAGCCTAGGTTCTCCACATGAGGAAACCCTAGGCCAAGATTCCTCAAGCAAAGGAGAGGGGAAATGAAATCCGGTTGGTGAAGACGTAGATCGGGGCCTTCTCCTTCAATCCACCAAAGATCTAGGCTTTTGGGTGGTTGGATTGGGAGATCTAGCAAGGTGGTTGAGCTCCAACAATGGTGTCTTTAAGTCTGGTCGAGCTAGCTTGAGGTAGGTGGAGGGGAGGGGGTATTTATACCCCCCATAAATGCAAACAGCCGTTGGAGCAATCCTGGCGAAAAACACACCGGAGACTCCGGTGTAAAGACCGGAGACTCCGGTCTGGGCCGGAGACTCCGGACAGTTTCCGGTGTCCCAAATCTTCAGAGAATATCCACTCCGGAGACTCCGGTGTAGTGGACCGGAGACTCCGGTCTTGGTGCTTCGAATATGCACAGAGGGTGTCTGTGGTCTTGCGAAAGAAGGAAAAAGTACTCACACCGGAGACTCCGGTAAGTCTCCGGTGTGGGTACAGTGCGCGACACCACCAAGTCCTTAGCGAAATTCTTTGAAGAAGAGCCCACACCGGAGACTCCGGACAGTCTCCGGACACTCTCCGGTGTGGGTACAGTACGCGACACCAGAATTCCTTAGCGAAATCCCTGGAGCAAATATCCACACCGGAGACTCCGGTCTGGTAGACCGGAGACTCCGGCCTGGAGAAAATTCCAGAGAACAGAGAATTGGACAACAGCTCCTTTTTGTACCTCAGCACCACTAATGATAATACGTTGAAGTAAACCCCTGAAATACATCAACACCTATTAGATTACATGTGTTGTTAACAAACACCAAAACAAGATGATTTAAGCGCGTTTGCACTTTCAATCTCCCCCTTTTTGGTGTTTGATGACAACACACATAATTTGGCAATTAAGTCATAGCTAGGCTAAGTTTGTAAAAGATAGAGCACTCACAAAGTGAGCTCCCCCTATTTTTCACAAACAAAGCCCCACTTGAACAAACATTAGTGATCAATTACAAGTAGTAGAGACAAGGATAAAGCATACTGAATAATGATAAATATAAGATAGCTTCACCACAAGGTCTCTCACAAATAACAACCAAAGTTCACTAAACACGTAAATCGAAATCAACTAAGATAGTGGGAACACAAGCCATAAGAGGCAAATCAAGTTCAACAACTTGTGTTCCGAAGCAAATAAAGCAAAGTGGAGAAGCCAAGCCAAAGCTACTTCTCCCCCTTTGGCATCGAGACACCAAAAAGGGGCGAAGAGAACAACGCGGTCCAAAAGCTCAGTCCTCATCCTCGTAGTCCTCATCATCATCCTCCCCTGGTTCCGTGTCACCATCATCATCATCAGCTCCACTCCCAGCATCATCATCATCATCACCGGAGGCAAAGTCACCAAGGTCCTCATCCTCTGGATCATCCTCAGGCTGATCATCAACAAAGTATTCCTCAATCTCCGTGGTCCTAGCATGGTGAGTCGAGGTAGAAGGAGCCGAGGTGACATCCTCAAAGTCACCCCACGGAAACTGATCAATGTTCCACCCCTCATAGGACATAGTCACAGAAGCGGTGGGAGGGGTGGGTGGAGTAGTGGGAGGAGTGCCCATAGGAGGTGTAGCACCAAGGCCCGCATGGTCATGCAGCTTGGTGATCATCTTCTTCAGCTCGCGTCTCTCCTTATAAGCAGCATGGTTCTCCTTGTGCACAGCCACAGTCATGCATAGAATGTTACGCTGGAACCACGTGAGCTTCTTCATCTCATCCTGAGTCTCCTCCTTGCTAGAGCGGGGAGGATCGGCATTCTTCCTCCTAGAGCGAGAAGGTGCCTCAACATCCCCCATGGGAGTGTCATCATCACGAGAGCGGCCGGTCAGAATCTGGAGAGAGCCAACAGGGTGCACAGTATCGTGAGCTAAGCCAGGCAGCTGGTCAAGAATGAGCCTCATCACATATGGAGCATAGACAGGCACCTTCTTGATCTCGATCATAGCACAGTAAATCTCCTCCTTAATAAAGTGCATCACATCAATCTCAAAACCCTCTCCATCAGGGCCAGCAAGGTGACACTGGAAGGCCTGATAAAGGAGGTTCACTAGGCCACCACGAATAGCATCCACATTCCCAACCTTGGGAGCAATGTTGCAGCGAAAGAGACGAAGGCAAATGTTGTATACCCTCTTCAGATTCTTGGCAGTGCCGCAGCTGGAGAGCTTGTCATACATAGGAGCCATGCGCTTCTTATCATAAGCAACTCCATGAACGTGCATACGCTCACCATTCCCTTCTCCCCAAGGGTAACCAAGAAGCTCAGCAAATCGTTCCATGGACGACTCGCACTCCACTGTCCCAGACATCCACTTCATAGTGACCTTCTCATCTTCAGCAAGAGTGACAGTGGCAAAGAACTGCTGAATAATAGGAGGGTTGTAGTTCTGCTGAATGCCCACAAGATGCTCGAGACCCAGCTTCCTAGTGATCCAGACTGCCTCCTCAAAGTACTCAGAGCTGCCAAGTGCCTCTAAGTCAAGGACTTTCTGTGGACACACGGGCTGCCTGAACCTAGTATAGATCTCATCCATGATCAACTCGGACTCCCTCCTCCAATAGTGGGCTGTATGAGCAGTGCGGGGCATCTCGAAGAAAGGACGACCCCTCATAAGCCTGTACTCCTTCTTGCTCAAGGATACCACTGAGGATAAAGAATCATATCTTGCCTTCTTTGCAATTTCAGCATTCACTCTGTGCTCGTGCTTGTTTTTATGACGCCTCTCACTCTCAAAGGCACCCCTCTGACCATAAAGACCGGTGGCTTCATCAACAACCATATAGTTGCGGGAGTGAGGACGAGAACTACGCTTGACCACGGCCTTCTGCTTTGTTCCTGAAAGCCAACACAAACAAAACAACAACAGAGAAAACAAAAAAAATGAGCATACATGTCCAACGAGGTGCAGAAACACTACAGATGCACCAGAAGACGCAGCTGAAAGAACCACACCGGAGTCTCCGGTCCGAGACACCGGAGTCTCCGGTCTGAGACACCGGAGTCTCCGGTCTGAGACACCGGAGTCTCCGGTCTGGTAAACAGCAAAGTGCAGGGTTCTTAACAGGGGGTACTACTGGTGAATCTAAGCATGTTCTGTACACAAAAACTAGCCAGAGGAAGTTCTACCAACAGTAAGTGCAACATCCCCAAAGAAATCACCTAGTTTTTCAGATCTAGATGCAAAACCGAGAAAAAACGTGGGGAGATGTTGTACCCTTGCTTCCTTGGCCTGCCATTGTCCCTCCCACGGATGGGAGAGGCAAGGGGGAGGTTGGGGGCGGAGGAAATCGCCCGGGACGGCTCCTGGCGGTGGCGGCGGCGCAGCAGTGCTTTGGGGGGCGTGGGGGAAGTGGGGAATGAAACCCTAACTTCCCTCAGCCCCCAGCTTAAATAGCACCCGCAGCACACCGGAGTCTCCGGTGTTAACACCGGAGTCTCCGGCCTGTCCGGAGTCTCCGGTATGGTACACCGGAGTCTCTGGTCTTTCGCCAGAAACGCTATCCAAAAGAACATGTAATGCTCAAAAACAACAAACATGAGATTTTGGCAGGAAAAACAGAAGTAACACAAGGAGTGAAAAATGTACTCAAAAACAACGAGAAGGAAACGAAGAACATCAAATGGTGAGTACATCCCTTAACAAAAAAAAATGCCAAAAGCCCGCAAATAAGAACCAATTCTTCACGGAAGAGGTTGGTGGCCTAGGCCACCATGTAAGAGTTCATGGTATGCAACCGCGAAGATATATCTTGGGGGCATTGCCATTACTCAACATTGAAGCTCACAATTCAACATTAGAAAAAGAGAGATTACAATGAATTTTTGCTTTGGGCATAATGGGGGGAGGGAGAACCCAATGTGTTAGGATAACACTCCCCCTATGTCCATGCCTACACCTAGACTCGTAAACGATTCATCTATAGGGGTGTGTGCAAGATAGTCAAGCCAAGCTCCTTGAATCAATCACATTTAGTTCATTCCTCAAGAATAAGAATCTTGCATCATCAAGTGGCTTCGTGAAAATATCCGCAAGATTGTCCTTGGTGGGCACATAACTTAGTGCAATGTCTCCTCTTGCCACGTGATCACGGATGAAGTGGTGGCGGATCTCAATGTGCTTCGTCCTTGTGTGTTGCACCGGATTGTATGCAATCTTGATAGCACTTTCATTGTCACATAGAAGAGGCACTTTGTCCAAATGAACTCCATATTCCTTGAGAGTTTGCCTCATCCATAGCAATTGGGTGCATGCACTAGCGGCGGCAACATACTCGGCTTCGGCGGTGGAGAGTGAAATGCAATTTTGTTTCTTCGAGGACCAACTTACAAGGGACCTACCAAGAAATTGGCAAGCCCCGGAAGTTGACTTCCTATCATCTTGATCACCCGCCCAATCGGAATCCGTATAACCATTGAGAGAGAATTGTGCCCCCTTTGGGTACCACAAACCAAATCTTGGGGTATGAACCAAATAACGAAAGATCTTATGAACCGCCACTAAGTGGCAATCCTTAGGAGCCGCTTGATACCTTGCACACACACCTACACTCAAAACGATATCGGGTCTAGATGCACAAAGATAGAGCAAAGAACCAATCATAGAACGATAAAGTTTTTGATCCACATCCTTACTCCCTTTTGGATTGCGTGATAGATGACACTTGACTTGCATAGGAGTGGTTTTGATCTTAGCCTCTTGGAAGTTAAACCTCTTGAGCATGTCTTGAGTATACTTGGCTTGAGAAATGAAGGTACCACGGGCCAATTGCTTGATCTCAAAGCCAAGGAAGAATTTAAGCTCACCCATCATAGACATCACGAACCTGTCAGTCATAAGCTTAGAGAACTCATTATTGAAAGCTTGGTTAGTTGAGCCAAAGATGATATCATCCACATAGAGTTGGCATATGAAAAGCTCTCCCTTTACTCTCTTGGTGAAGAGAGTGGGGTCAATCTTCCCAACTTCGAAACCACGATCATCTAACAACTCCCTAAGGTGCTCATACCAAGCACGAGGTGCTTGTTTGAGACCATAGAGAGCCTTGTCAAGTTTGTAAACGTGGTTAGGAAAGTTGAGATTCTCAAACCCCGGAGGTTGCTTGACATATACCTCCTCTTTTAGAGGACCATTCAAGAAAGCACTTTTCACATCCATTTGTTGCAATTTGAAATTATGTGAGGATGCATAAGCAAGGAGGATACGGATGGACTCAAGGCGAGCCACGGGCGCGTAGGTTTCATCAAAGTCAATGCCTTCAACTTGGGTGTA
Source organism: Alopecurus myosuroides (assembly GCA_028641055.1). Taxonomy (NCBI): domain Eukaryota; kingdom Viridiplantae; phylum Streptophyta; class Magnoliopsida; order Poales; family Poaceae; genus Alopecurus; species Alopecurus myosuroides. The sequence goes on from CM054060.1 coordinate 278,826,086, forward strand.
ACCTTGAGCGACCAATCTTGCCTTGTTCCTAATGACAATGCCATTCTCATCTTGCTTGTTCTTGAAAATCCACTTGGTGCCAATAACATTGTGGCAATCCTTGGGTTTCTCAACCAATCTCCAAACTTTGTTGCGCTCAAAGTTATTGAGCTCATCATGCATAGCTTCAACCCAATCGGAGTCCTCAAGAGCTTCAAACACTTTCTTAGGCTCCACCATAGAGATATGAGCTTGATGCTCAAAAAAATGAGCCAATTGCCTTCTAGTGGATCTTCTAGTTTGAACATCCTCCAAGACCTTGTCATCTTGGGCATCAATTTGCTTCAAAGCTCTTCTTATCCTTTTGATGCGACGGGCTTCGATCTCCTCATTATTGCGAGGAGGAATCACTTGATCATCTTGATCATTCGGGTCCCCATCTTGACCATCATGGCCTTGATCATCAACATCGTCATCAACAATATCTTCAATACTAGCTTCAACTTGAGAAGAGGAAGAAGAGGATGATTGATCTTGGCCTTGATCTTGACTCGCATTAGCGAGAGGAGTGGGTACGACTTGCGGAGTCACTTGATCAATGAGAGGAGGGTCTTGAATATGTTCTCGGTTAGGTGTAGTGGTTGGCTCCTTGGCTTGATCTTCAAATGTAGAGGAGGGCTCCACTTGGGTAGAGCATAGTCCTTCTCGAGTCGCCATAAGGTGTCCCTCGATGGGGCGGAAGAATCCCACACCCATCCTTCCTATGGCTTCTTGAGGCATTTCAACATCTACATTTGAAACATGAAATTGCGCCACTTGGGAGCCGTCATTTTCCTCGAAAACCACACTACAAGATTCTATGACAATCCGTGAGGCTTTGTCATAGACTCTATAAGTGTGGGATTCGGCACCGTAACCGACAAAAATACCCTCAATAGTTTTGGATTGAAATTTCGACAACCTAATACCCTTGATTAAATAAAAGCACTTACAACCGAATACACGGAAGTAGGATACGTTGGGCTTGTTGCCGGTGAGGATCTCATATGGGGTCTTGCACAAGCCTTTGCGGATGTAGAGGCGGTTGGAGGAGTGGCATGCGGTGGATATGGCCTCGGCCCATAAATATTGGGGAGAAGAGTACTCCGCCAACATGGTCCTTGCCATATCCAAGAGAGTGCGATTCTTCCTTTCGGCAACACCATCTTGTTGAGGAGTGTAAGTGGCGGAGTATTGGTGGCGAATGCCTTCTTCACTAAGAAATTCATTCAATGTATAGTTCTTGAACTCTGAACCATTATCACTCCTAATAGCCATGATTTGCACATTGTGTTGACGTTGCACTTCGTTGGAGAAGTCGATGATGGTTTGTTGGGTCTCACTCTTGCACTTGAAGAAATAAACCCAAGTGTATCTTGAGTAATCATCGACAATCACCAAGCAATACTTCTTGCCACCAAGACTTGCCTCGGGCACGGCACCAAAGAGATCAACATGGAGAAGCTCCAAGATCATCTTTGATGAAATAATAGTCTTGGCCTTGTGCACAATGTCATGCATCTTCCCTTCAACACACGACCTACAAACACGATCCTTTGCAAAGGAAACATTTTCTTTTAGTCCAACAATAAGGCCACTTTTGTGAAGACTTTGCAAAGTTCTCATGTTGACATGGGATAGGCGGCGATGCCACAACCATCCCAAGTCCGCCTTCCCGAAAAGACACATTGCTTGAGTGTTGGTTGACTTCGAAAAGTCCACCACATACAACTCATTTTCAACATGTCCCACGTGAACGACGTCAAGAGTCTTGCTTCTCAAAAGGACCACAATATCACCATCAAAGAAGATGGAAAGACCCATCTTACTAAGAGAGCGGACGGAAAGTAAATTGTAACCAAGGGATTCGACAAGCATGACGTTCACGATAGTGATATCGGGAGCCACCACAACCTTGCCAAATCCGGATACCTTAGACTTGGACGAGTCCCCATAGGTGACGGTTGCTTGGATGTCATTTGGTTGCAACTCCGTCACAAGTTCTTTGCTTCCGGTCATATGATTAGTGCATCCACTATCAAGAATCCATTTAGTCCCACCGGAAGCATAGTCCTGCAAGAGATCATTGACTAGAGTTAGGACCCAAGTTGGGTCCCTTTATGTTAGTAACAAGGGTCTTTGGAACCCATATAGTGTAGTCAATAAACCCCTCAATTGGACCAACATATTTAGCTTGCACAACACCATAATAATCAACATATAAGAAATGGTGTGGGTTGTTAGTTCCCGCGGAGGAGCTACGAGTAGTGTTGTCCCTCATGACAATACCACCCGAAGCACCATGTTTGTTCTTCTTCTTGTTCGTTTTCTTGCCTACATAGCCAAGACCTTGCTTGCCCACTTGTTGCCTTGGAGCACTCACTTGTGGTCTAGAAATGACCGCATTAGTGCTTGAGGCAACCACTTGTGGGGTGGCAAGCACCACCTTTTCAACTTGAGTGCTTTTGCCCTTGAGCCTTGCTAGCTCATCCTTCAACCTAGCATTTTCTTCAATAATATTTGCATGATCACAAGAAGAAGTAGAAGTGCTAGGATGGTTAGATTGAGTAAGTTGAGTTTGAAGTTGTTCATGCAACTCTTTGAGGGATGAGTGTTGGCTTTCCAAAGCTTTGTGAGCAATGGTTAGCTTTTCAAGCTCCTCGGTTAGTTTACCATGACCAACCCCAAACTCTACCTTATCCTTTTTAGCCTTTTTATATTTAGCAATAGCAAGATCACGTTCCTTAATGATTTTAGAGACAAGTTCATTATGAGTGGTTTCAATAGTTTCAAGTTCATCCTCTAGAGAAACTCTACCATCATGCTCTTCTTCAAGAGTCATTGAGAGAGATGCAATTTCATCCGCATCCCTTCTCTCAATCTCACCTTTCTTCTCAAGGGCCTCTTGGGCCTCTCCCAATTGCCTCATGAGATGCTCAAAGTACTTCTTGGTCTCCCCTTGCATGTTAGACATAAAACGATCCAAGGAGGCTCTTTCCTCTTCCTCTCTAAGACAAGCAATATGTTCTAGTTCACTAGGGGTCTTAGAGTTAGGAGAAGATGATACCTCCGTGGCCTTAGCCATGAAGCACTTGGCATCGCGTTGAGGAAGATTTTCATTGGGGGATTCAAAGAGAGATGACGAAGATGGAGTGGAAGCAATAGCTAGAGCGGCCACTTCACTTGTGGTTTCTTCTTCTTCATCACTCCCGGAGTCATACTCCTCTTGAGTCAAGAGCACAAACTTGGTAGGGGTCTTCTTGTTGAAAGGTTTCTTCTTGAAATGTGGTTTCTTGTATTCAACCTTGGACTTGTCCTTGCGGATGAGCTTGCCGCTATGGTTCTCTCTATTCTCATATGGGCACTCCGCAATGAAGTGGTACTTGTCTTGGCAATTGAAGCAAGATCTCACTCTTTGAGCCACATCATTACCATAATGAGACTTGGTCTTCTCCTCAACAAACTTCTTGCCTTTTGGGGGATTGTTCCAAAACTTTTGCACGGTGAGAGCTATTAGATCCTTATGGACGGGATAATATTCTTGTTCCTTCAATGGAGGCAATGCTTCTTCACCATCTTCATCATTCTCAACTTCTCTTGCCAACACCTTGGCCTTCAAAGCAACGGAAGCTCCTTGATGCATCCCAATGGCCCTAGCACGGTTGTCAAGAGCATTCTTGGTTTGCACTTTGTAGGAGCTCAATTCTTGCATGACTTGGGTAGAGGTCATGGTGGAGAAATCATGTCTCCCTTGAATGCACTTCATATCCGTGCCCTCAAAAGGCATCACGGCAATTATGAACTTCCTCTTGATCCAAGCATCATCAATATGTGTTGCACCCGCATTAGAGAACGCGGTGGCAAGAGATTTGAGTCTTCGATACATGTCAACATGATCTTCTCCATCACGCATGAAAAATCCTTCGGCCTCATTGGTCAAGGTGTCATAGCGATTTCTTTGCATGCTCTCATTCCCAACAAACATGATGACAAGTGCATCCCATGTTTCTTTGGCGGTGGAGAAGTGTTGAAGATGCGGCATGTGATTGGGGCCCACGGCTTGATGAAGGATGGATAAAGCGGTGTAATTGAGTTGGCAATCTACAACCTCTCTTCTTGTGAGATTCTTGGGATCATATGGCTTGTATCCATCACGAGTGATTCTCCAAAGATCTATACAAGAAGAGTTCAAGTGAGTCTCCATGTAGTATTGCCATTCACGAAAAGAATATGCATCAATTTTAGGTGGATCTCCCCTAGGAATTATATGAGGAAAAGGGATGGGAGGATCGGGAGAATATTGGCCTTCAACGGCATGATATCCTTCCTTTCCACTCGCCCCCTTCTTAGCGGATTGTTCGGCGGAAGCAGTTTTAAGTGGTTCACCATCAACCCCTTTCTTGGCACCCTCCGTTTCCGGAGGGGATGAGTCGACCACCTCCGGTCCTTTGTCTTTGACGAGTTGTGCCATGAATTGACGCAACTCATCAAATTTTGTGTCTATGGATGAGGTCAATGAAGTTCTCAATTCATTGAGATCATCCATGGTCACATTGACATCGGACAGAGTGTCAACCACATCATCTCCCATACTCAAACTCTTAGTCGGTTAAGCCCGATAGAAGAGCCGAGGCTCTGATACCAATTGAAAGTAAAGTATAGGCACCTAGAGGGGGGGTTAATAGGTGCTACGACCAATTTTAATGTTTCTTAAGATTTAGGCTTGACAAGAAGGTAAATTCTCTAGATTATGCAACTAGGGGTGAATTTACCTATATGACAAGGCAAGCAATTAAGGCAACTAGAACAACACTTAATACAACTAGTATATCAATAAATGTAACAAGTACTAGTAAGTAAATAGGGAGGAACGAGATAACTGATGGAAGCACACGGAGACACGATGTATTCCCGAGTTCCTCCTTGTTAAGGGAGTACGTCTCGTTGGAGGGGTGTGAGCTCGCCACGAAGGCCTACTCAACGCCACGAAGGCCTCACCCTATTCTCCGATGAACTCCGCCACAAAGGCCTAGTTCACCTTCCACTATAGAACCCCTTTGAGGCGGGGATCGAATCCTTTACAAACAAGTTTGGGGCACACACCCACAACTTAATTGGGGGATCCCAACACTCACAAATCACCAAGAGTAGCAAGAAGCCTAGGTTCTCCACATGAGGAAACCCTAGGCCAAGATTCCTCAAGCAAAGGAGAGGGGAAATGAAATCCGGTTGGTGAAGACGTAGATCGGGGCCTTCTCCTTCAATCCACCAAAGATCTAGGCTTTTGGGTGGTTAGATTGGGAGATCTAGCAAGGTGGTTGAGCTCCAACAATGGTGTCTTTAAGTCTGGTCGAGCTAGCTTGAGGTAGGTGGAGGGGAGGGGGTATTTATACCCCCCATAAATGCAAAGAGCCGTTGGAGCAATCCTGGCGAAAAACACACCGGAGACTCCGGTGTAAAGACCGGAGACTCCGGTCTGGGCCGGAGACTCCGGACAGTTTCCGGTGTCCCAAATCTTCAGAGAATATCCACTCCGGAGACTCCGGTGTAGTGGACCGGAGACTCCGGTCTTGGTGCTTCGAATATGCACAGAGGGTGTCTGTGGTCTTGCGAAAGAAGGAAAAAGTACTCACACCGGAGACTCCGGTAAGTCTCGGTGTGGGTACAGTGCGCGACACCACCAAGTCCTTAGCGAAATTCTTTGAAGAAGAGCCCACACCGGAGACTCCGGACAGTCTCCGGACACTCTCCGGTGTGGGTACAGTACGCGACACCAGAATTCCTTAGCGAAATCCCTGGAGCAAATATCCACACCGGAGACTCCGGTCTGGTAGACCGGAGACTCCGGCCTGGAGAAAATTCCAGAGAACAGAGAATTGGACAACAGCTCCTTTTTGTACCTCAGCACCACTAATGATAATACGTTGAAGTAAACCCCTGAAATACATCAACACCTATTAGATTACATGTGTTGTTAACAAACACCAAAACAAGATGATTTAAGCGCGTTTGCACTTTCAAAGGGGAGGAGTCCTTTCACCTTCCAATGGCACCACCTGGGGCATACATATCAATCATGAGCTTCTCCCGGTTGGGCCTTCCAAAATCATGCATACGGTGGCCAATAGGAGCATGCGCCCAAAAATTGTACCAAAACACACGAGTGAACTTCCAGAAAGGTACTTCACAGAATGTTGATCCAGACATCCACTTCACAGAATGTTTCTCGGAATGAAGTGGTATGTTTCTAGGGTTGACGTATCGGGGGGGTATAAATAGGCGAAAGGGCGATGGTGGTGGATGCCCGAGGGGCCCACACCACCCCCAGGTGCGGCGGCGGCGGGGCGCCCTATGGTGTGGCCCCCTTTGGCCCCCCCTCCAGTCCTCTTTGGGACTCCGTGGAACCTTCGGGAATTCTAAGACTTACAGGCTTCGAATTTTCCAAATCCGAGAATATTTCCAGAACAATTTTTCTGAAACTAAAAACAGCAGAAAACAGGGAACTGGCTCTGTGGCATCTTGTCAATAGGTTAGTCCGGAAAATCGATAAAAATGACATAAAGTGTATAGCAAACATGTAGGAAACAACATGAAAACAACATGGAACGTCATAAATTAAGGACACGTTTATGACGTATCAACATCCCTAAGCTTAGTTCCTACTCGTCCTCGAGTAGGTAAACAATAACAACACATAATTTCTGAGGTGACATGCTACCAACATAAACTTGATCATTAATAATGTAAAAGCATATGTAAGCTGAGATCATAGAACTTCAACACAAGCATGATAAATAAATTTTTAAGAATAAAGCATAGAAATCACCTTGCATCACGAGAAGTAACACAAATAAAATATCATGAATAACAATGCATCGAAAGTTATACGTTTGTTTCAAGTATAGAGACAACATGGCAAAGTGATATTTCGCTAGTCCTTAAGAGTGGGGAAAAACATAAATGCGAGGACACCTTCAAAGTTCATGAGGAAGAATAGAACAAATAATTAGAGAAAAAACAATAACACATCATGAATCAATTAATAAATTTTTTGGGACAAATGCACATTAAACTCAGAATGGAAACTATGCTCTCTCAACTGTGCATAAAGTTAGAAGATGGAGACTCAACATAAAAGTAAAAGAAAGGCCCTTCACAGAGGGAATCAGGGATCAACTCATGTCATAGAGCTTTTATTTTATTAAACATAGGTATAAAATGTTTGACACTCCTCCCATCCATCTTACACAAACCATGGGTAACCTAATCCTCGGGTGCCTGCCAACAATCACATACCGTGGAGGAGTGTCTACTTTTTAGAGAGGTGTATGCTTATGTCAACGAATGGTAAACAGAAAATACAGTACGTTACAAGCCAACTAGACTTCACAAGAGCGGCTCCCATAGAAGGACGCATCTGGATAGAAGGCCATCCCTCTTTCTCTTTTGTTTACACAATAATGCTTTGACTGATAAGTCAGGGGAAAAATAGTGAAGAGAACTTGATGTTATTAATTTGGGACTGGGCACCCCGCTGTCAGCTCTTCTATCGGTTGGATAAGCGTATGAAGCCACTAGTCCATGGTGTGAAAGTCCAATCAACAAGTGTGATAAAGACGTCCTCATGAGATAAAACAGGAGCACAAAAGAGGAGTAATTGTGAAAGTTTTAAAGGTAACACATGAGCAATTTACTTTGGAGTGGCGGTTAAATACCACATGCAGGTAGGTATGGTGAACAAATTTGTCATACTTTGGTCTTTGAGAGTTGGATGCACGAGTAGAGCTCATACTCAGTACAGGTGGAGGCTAGCAATAGACTGGGAGCAACAAATAAAGAGAGCATAAAAACCATAATCATGCATAGAGACATAAACATCATCAATCAAAGCATAAGTGGTACCACAAGTTCAAAAAATAAATGATCATAGAGGCTATAAGTGACTGGTTCATAGTCATAAAATGGTGTGAGCATGCGCCAAGTCGACCAAATAAAACATTCAAAGGAGAACACCACAAATTTATGCTTCAATATGACAAGAACAACTCATGATTCTTTCAATGGCACATTAAGAAATCTCAGCTATTTGAGACTAATCATGCTACTAAATAGCCACTAGGATTTAGAATTAAAATAACATCTAGCATGATATGAAAAAGTCTAGCCACAATCTATACAAACTTCTACTTGCACCGTTATAAATTCTACTTTAAGCAGCAGTTTCTTTTCCCAACAAGCACCATACAAAATATGTTTTAACAAAAACTCTCTAAATGATACAACAAGAAAACATGAGATTACTCACATAACACTACTAAAACCAACAGCTCTGAATAAGAGATGGAATGAAAACATCAGCTAAACAAGAATTTTTGCAGCAGCTAGAAGAAAAACTAAGAATACGAGCATAACGAGTATTTAAACGAAAAAGAGGAGCGGGTCTCTCTCACAAACAAGGAATTATAGGGTAAAAATATATTATTGCATCAAGGAAAAGAAAATAAAACAAGAGAAAACAAAAGAATAACAAACAGACGCTCCAAGTAAACTTCATACGATGTGACCGAATAAAAATATAGTTTCACTAGAAGTAACCTGATAAATTGTTGATGATGAAGGGGATGCCTTGGGTATCCCAAAGCTTATATGCTTGAGTCTTCTTAGAATTTTCTTGGATGAACCACTGGGGCATCCCCAAGCCTTGACCTTGCACTCTTCTTGATCACATATATCACCCTCTTCTCTTGACCCTTGAAAACTTTTTTCACACCACACTCAAAGAGTAATTCGCATTAGAGGGTTAGTGCAACAATAAAAAAATCCATGGATTCTGTATGGGAATAAGTCCTATGGATAATTTTAAACATTAGCTACAGACACTGATGTTTTGTGAAGCAAAGAAATCCACTTGACATCGTAAAAGAGCAAATGCAAGAAAAATGGCAGAATCTGCCAAAACCAGAACAGTCTGTAAAGACGAGTTTTTTTGGGGTACATACGTTGCTCAGATCTTAAAACTTAAAGAACTATAAAGTTGCAAAATTAGCTGAGGAATAAACACAAAAAAATTCAGGTCATTCTGAGTTTCCTATGAATTATACGATTTTTTACGGTGGACACCAGAAAGTTGTTTCCTGCGCAGAAATCCAAAACCAACTCCAACCCTCGTCAGAAACTTTACTTGGCACAACTAAAACATGAAATAAAGATACAAAGGAGTTTCTACATTACTATACAACCCCTTGACTCAAAGAAAGCAGAGAAAAACAAAGCACAAATAAAACCATGGGTTATCTCCCAAGAAGTGTTTTTCTTTAACGCCTTTTAGCTAGACATAGAAAAGTGGATTCACGTGTTTTCAAGTGAAGAAAATGCTCACCTAAGAAATATGAATTAAGCAAAAGAGAGCATAAATAAGCAAGTATAAAAAAAAGTCTAACCCACTTCCTATGCATAGTAATCTTGTAAATAAATAAATTAAATAAGCTCAAAGTAGAAATCATGGGAAGGTAGAACAAGAGAAATTTCAAAACTTTCATTAAAAAAAAGAGGCATTTTAGTAACATGAAAATTCCTACAACAATATTCCCCTCTATTATAATAATTTTCAGTAGCATCATGAACAAACTCAACAACATAATTATCACATAAAGCACGTTTATCATTGTCTAAAAGCACACAATTCATATCAAGCTCAAAAATAGTGGGATCAAAATTTAAAATCAGCTCCTCTTTCTTCCCACTTTCAGAAATGGCAAAACAAGACAAGTGATCACTCATAAAAGGTATATGACACATTATAGCAATCCTATTGTCAGTAGCATTATAATTTATAACATCAAGTAACATAGGACCATCATTAAGAACATTATCATATAAATTTTCTAAACAAACTTCCTCATTATCGTGCGTACCAATAGTTGGAATAAATAGAGGATTCTCATAGGATTTATAAAAGTAGCATGGATTATCATAAATAACAGTAGAAATATCATTCTCACAAGTTTCATTCATAGTAGTATCAATGTCACAAGTATAGCAATAATCAATTCATCAAAAAGGGATATTTCAAAATAATCAATAGGATCATCATAATTATGAGTTAAAGAGTTACTTTCATTTGGAGGTGGAAATGGGTAGCTCCATTCTTCCTCCTCTTGATCATTACTCTCCTCCTATTTTTCATCCAATGAGCTTCCAGATTCAGCGATTTCTTCTTCCATAGGCTCATGCAAGGCACCAGTTACTTCCTTTGGTGGAGAGCATCTATTAAGATATTCAAGTATGTAGTAATTACAATCCTTATAATTATCAAACAATATTAAAATATAGAATATATCTCATATTTATAAGGTGCATCATCAATACTTTCAAGAAAATAGGCAATTTCGAATGCACCCTTCCAAGCAATAAATTCATCAATTTGTTCCACATCATAAAATTCATAATTTCTCTTAACATAAGAAGATATGGTAACATTATCATTATACTCACATTAAAAAGAGAGGTGTTTATACCTCCTACAGAAACAAGATTTATAAAACAATAAGTAACATTATAAGTAGAGCACAAGTTTTTAGCATAGTCATGCAATTTATTAATTTGATCCCATAAGTGTTTCCCTTTTTGTGAAAAGCGATGTTCCTTATAATATTTTTTTTATCTTCCATGAAACCACCTTACCAATAAGATCTAGTTTAAAAGACATCAACCATTGAAAGCAAGCATGATAAAGCAAAAAATAACAACTAGAATAATAACTATTTATTTTTGTGTTTTTGATAAAGAGAAGCAAACAAGAAAAAATAAAATAAACTAAGAAAAAAACAAATTAAAGAGATTGAAGTGAGAGACTCTCCTTGCAGAAATCCTCTTCCTCCCCGGCAACGGCGCTAGAAAAGTAGCTTGGTGGTGCAGATCTTGCACTCGTTGGGAATCCCCAAGAGGAAGGTATGATGAGCACAACATCAGTTTTCCCTCAGTAAGAAACCAAGGTTTAATCGACCAGTAGGAGAGGAAACTTGCTGTTGCACTCTTCACACCTTGCGCCTGGGGTCTCGCAACGAGGGTGTGTTTACACTCCATCAAGATTTTTTGGCGCCGTTGCCGGGGAGGAAGAGAATTTCTGCAAGGGGAGTCTCTCACCTCCAACCTCTTTACTTTGTTTTAGTTTTGCTTAGTTTATTTTATTTTTTCTTGTTTGCTTCTCTTTATAAAAAACACACAAAAAATAGTTCTTATTCTAGTTGTTGGTTTTATCCTATTTTTAATCTTGCTAAAATGACTACCCCTAAGAACACTAAGTTGTGTGGCTTTACTAGCACCAACAACAATGATTTCATAAGCACACCTATTTCTCCAGGTGCTCCTAGTGCTGATTTTTATGAGATAAAGCATGCCCTGTTAAATCTTGTTATGAGAGAGCAATTTTCTTATGTTAGTAGAGATGATGCTGCTGCCCATCTTACTAATTTTGTTGAACTATGTGAGATGCAAAAATATAAAGATGTAGATGGATATATTATTAAACTAATTGTTTCCGTTCTCTTTGAGAGGAAGAGCTAAAGAATGGTTGCTATCTTTGCCTAGAAATAGTATTGATTCTTGGACTAAGTGTAAATATGCTTTCATTGGAAAATATTATCCTCCTACTCAGATTATATATTTAAGAAGTAGCATTATGAATTTTAAGAAACTTGATAATGAGCATGTTTCTAAAGCTTGGGAAAGAATGAAATCTTTAGTAAAGAATTGTCCCACTCATGGACTAACTACTTGGATGATCATCCAAACCTTTTATGCAGGTCTGAATTTTTCTTCAAGAAACCTTCTGGATTCAGCTGCTGGAGGAACCTTTATGTCCATGACTTTGGGGGCAGCAACAAAGCTTCTTGATTATATGATGGTAAATTATTCTAAATGGCACACTGAGAGAGCTACAATAGGTAAAAAGGTAAATTCCGTTGAAGAAACCTCTTCTTTGAGTGATAGACTTGATGCTATTATGTCTATGCTTGTGAATGGCTGATGGTGTAGGTCTTGAACTCGTTGGGAGACCCCAAGAGGAAGGTTTGATGAGAACATCAGCAAGTTTCCCTCAGAAAAGAAACCAAGGTTGAATCTACCAGTAGGAGAAAGGAGCAACTTCCCAAGGTTGATGCAGCTGAGGTGGCAGGGCGCACTACCGGTTGAGCAGCAACATGGAACCTACACAACACAATCAATTCACTTTGCCCCAATGAAGCAGTAAGGTTTTCAATCTCACCGGTTTTGATGAACACAAAGAGGTTAAACATATGGTGTGGAAAATAGTATTAGAACAATATGAAAACAACAGTAGCAGTGTGAAAATAGTGGAAGCAGTGTGTGAAAACAGTGGAAGCAGTGTGTGTATTATCAGTATGACAAAATGGACCGGGCTCCACAGTTCACTAGTGGTGTCTCTCCATAAAACATAGCTAACATGCATGGTGAAAAAATTACAGATGGGCAATTGATACATAATTAAACATGCATGACATAAAGATTACTACGAGATTCATGCGGGCATTACATGTCACACCCCAGTTTTTGGATTCTTGTACTGTGCTCAAGAAGACAAAAATTAGGGCCAACAATTTTGTTTTATAACAACATGATTGTTTGAACTGACATGTGTTTATGATATTAATCATATTTGCCGACACAAGTTTTGTTTCTTTATAAAACCAATACCAAATGTTTCTGAAAACATTCCTATTATTTTTCCTGATATTTTTCCCTGATGTTTTCCTATTACTACTTGAGTGGATTTTTATTCCAAGACTTGGATCATTATTGTTTGCATCCTAAAACAAACTTTTAACTTAGTTAGATCCAAGAAAACAAGTTTTAAAAATGATTTATGAAAGTTTTCTTTTAAGAGTTCTATAGAAAACATTTCCTGAAAATATAGCAAGTACCTGTTTTCTACCTTTGTTTTCACTAGTCTATAAATTGTTATTTTATGATTTCTTGACATTTATTTGATCCTTGATATATGTACTACAAAACCATAAGCTTAGTTTTATTTTTGGGTTATTAAAAGTTATCTTTTGCTTGTTGTTTTTGTGGTATAAAATTTTGGCAGAAAAAGGCATTTTTGAAAAACAGACAAAAACAGAAAGTACACCTTTTTCCACATTGTTTTCATGGACTTAATATATTTCAAAATTGTTTTCAAAACATGTTTCTGAAAGTTTATAATATGGTTAACAAGTCCATACTTTGAAAAGAAATTTTGGGAATCATTTGAACCTTGAAAACAAACTCAACTTTTTGATGATTTTATCTGTTTCCAACACTTAGAAAATTTCCATGTCCTAAACTGAATTTTCTGAATTTTCAGTGAACAGTGTGAGATACACTCTTGCACAATTGTTTTCTTGATGTTTCTTTGCACATTTTGAGTTATGACCTGATCTAACATGTTGACCAACTAGTGTACTCGAGCTAGGATACATTAGTAGCCTTCTAGAAGCCTTAGGCAAGAAGAAACAAGGAGAAGTGATGAGGTGGAATGGTATCGGCAGCCCATGCCTTTGACCATTTTGACCTATCCTTGCCTCAACTTGCACCCAAAAGCCACCCTTAACCCTGCCCCATCGTGGTCTATGACTAGGACACCCAGAGCATGCAAGGAGATGACCAAAAACCCCTAGGGCTAGCTCATGCCATTGTTGGCATCAACCCGAGCTCCTCATTATGCCCTTTTTGCTTTCACCTCGGGTACAAGTACCCCAAGCCCAAGCCCTTGCGCATCTTCCCTCCTCCCACTCCCTCATACCTCCCCAAGACGAGTGGAAGCCGAGCCCTAGCCCCTGGAGCATGCACGGGCCGTGCCCTCGCCACCGGTGACCACCACGGTCTCGAGGTAGGCATGCTCGACCTGAGCACTATCCTCCCTTCCCTCTGCCCAAGATCGAACCCCCGCACTCCCCCTGAGTCCCCCTGACCCCCTCCCGTGGTCCCTCGTGTGCAGAACCGCCGCCGCCGTCCGGGAGCACCGCCACGGACACCGCCCGCGTTCCGCCGCTTGGAGCCACGCCGAGCACCACCGACAACGCCCCTCGATGCCCTCGACCCCCTGCACCTTCCCCGAGCCCGCGTCGGTCATTCCCGAGCCCTAGGTGAGCCTCCCGAGCTTTTTCGCCGCCGGTTGTCGCGTGAGAGAGAGAGGAGAGTGAGGTGAGGAAGAAGAGAGAGAACGGGCCCTCGATCCGGTGATCAACGACCACGCTTGAACGGGAAGCGTTCCCACGCCGCGCGTGCTCGCCTGGCTGTGCTAGGACGCGCCGTGCGCTAGCTGGGCCGCGCCCGCAGTGAACCAGCCCGCGTTGCTATTCTTTTATTTTCATTAAAATTTTAACAAAATCTGTATGTTTGATTTCGACGTTTGAAAAATACCAAACAAGCAAAATAAAATCTGATAAAAATCATGGACCTAACTATATGAATTCTTAACCACATAAAAATTGTGGATCTAAGTTTGGACTGTTCTTTTGGACACAATGAATGGTTTGGCACAGAGTGTCTGTGAGAATATTTGGACCACAACTTTTAAAATACATAACTAAAAAGAACAAACTAAAATGTGCTGGATAGCCCTTGAACAGATATATCCATAGCACTTGGCCTCACATCAAGGTGAGCTACCAACTGGAAATGCCATCCATTTTAATAAAGGACCAGTAGGCTCTTCTATGATTTTTAGAATGAGTTCAGAAATGATTTTTGAAGTAAATCCAAATGGATGAGTTTGGTATTGAATATATCTATCTAATACTAGCTTAGATTAATTTTTGGAGCTCTAGATAAATTTTTGTGGGCAGATCTAGAAAAACAGCTTTTATGTTTTGTTTCCTTGTGTGTTTTTGATTGAAATGAAATGTGTGGTTGATTTGATCTTGCATCCTAGCTTGTATAGAGTTGTTAGGACTTGTTTTTAAGTTGTTTTCTTGCAGTAAATCTACCTTAGAAAGTGTGTGCATGATTGGAAACCCAAATAAAAATGGTACTAGCATTTGTTATTTTCTAGTCTTATTCTTTGGAATTTTTGTGAGCTAGATCTTTGTGTGCCTGCTTTAGTAAATTTTGTGCTATGTTTGCTTTGAGTCCATTACCATTTTGGTACTGTTATTTTGGTGTTGTTGTCTCTGTTAGCTTGCATATCATTTTATGGTAAAGCATGTGTAGGGTTTGTTATTCATATGCACTAGTCTTGTTTTCACTAGAATCAATAGCCTTGTGTTATTTATCTTGTATACTATTTTTGTCATGAGTAACCAGAGGCTTAGTAGCTCTTGTGCATTGGTATTATTGGGCCCATAACCCACTGGTTCCGTTGCATCTTGGTTGAGGATGGAAATCCCTAACCATACATGTGTGTAAAAAATAACATGTTTCATTATGTGATTGATTATTATTTGCCACCATGGAAAATAGATTGTTTGTTTTCACTTATGCAAGTGAAAGGGTTATTTTTTAATTGTGAATACTATTATGTTTAGATGTGACATATTTGTTAGCATAATATTCCTTATAGGTATCATGTTAAGAAAATTTTCACTATTGTGTGCTAAATTAAATTGTTTACAAATAAAACAATTCCTTGTGATTGATAAGTTGCTTATGAATAATTCAAATTGAGTGTTTGGATTTTTGAAAAGGTTTAGATAACTTTCCATTGAGTACATAGCTACTGGTTGTGTAAGTTATACCTTTCTTGCTTGCTAGTAATTAAGTAGGAAGAACAGAAATTGCTAGAATTGGGTTATGCATGCTTAATGGTTGTTTCATAGAATTATTTTGATTATTTGTGCTTACTAGCATGTGTAAGATTGTGTACTGTTAGTAGATTTATTTAAGACCATGACTTACTTGTTTAGAGTTAAGCATCATGGTAGCATTATTTGCTTCTCTAGTGTTGAACTAGTGTCACCACTAGAATTATGGTTTTTGCTCTAGTTTTATTGCTCTTTTAAATTTGTGAGTTTTGCTAGGAGTTTTTCTTGAGTGCTGTTTGTGTTTTGGGTTATTTTTATGACTTGATTCATTGGTTTTTAGCTACTGGTTGTTTGCTAGATTTTCATGATTGATGGATTCCATAACTTCAAGTAAACATTAATGTAGTAAATAAATAGTCTATTCTTTTGTTGTGTGTTTGCTTGTTGATTGGATTTTGTCTGAGTGATTACCTTAGCATGAGTGTTATACTTGTGTTATTTGTTGGGCTAGTGCTGTTGTTGTGCTTAGGAGTATCTTGTGAACTAAACATCCAACTTAAATCATGAACATATTAGGTGACAATTTCTTGTGTGTTGCTAATACCCACTGCCATGGGTATTGTTCTGTTTGATTCTTTTCTATCTTAGTAACCTAACCTTTTGCACCCACAAGCTATATTTTTAGCTTCTGAAATATTTTATTATGAGAGTGACACACCCACTCCATATAGGGTATGTAAGATGTGGGATATGGTTTTCTAAACCATACCTAGTTGTCTGACGATAGTTTTGGACCGTGAGAGTTATGTGAGATAGTTTTCGCGATAACGTTCGAGAGAATTCGTGAGAGTACATTTGCTTGCTGTATGTGATGTTTAGCTTAGTTGTTTGCCCTTTAGACCTGAGAGTGTGTCTTTTTCTTTTACGACGCTAGAAAACGAAGAAGAAGAAGAAGAAGAAGCAGTTGTGGAGGTGTGCGTCAAGCTCAAGTTACTTCAAGGCCAGGGACATTAAGAACATTACGGCAAGCCATCTTGATGCTTTCTGTTACTACCCTTATCATTATCTATCATGCATGTTTTAAATTCTGAAAGTTTTACAAAAACTTTGATTTCCAAAAATTATTTTTGAGTGAATATTACTACTATTAATATTATATATACTATTACTATGTCAATAGTTGATACTTGGTGTTACCAAGCCCATAGCCACCATATGGTATTTATTACCACCAAAAGTATTAGTCCCTAAGTGGACACCCTAAAAATATGTTTTTGAAAAACAAAGGCTTTATGGAAAACCAGTGGAAAAGGCTGAGCCTTATTCACCGAAGGATTGTTGAAGTGGTCATTTGTGACGCCCCGAGATCGGGCACTATGCAGATTTCAGCATTCCCGCCAAATCCGCATAATAACCGATTCCAGGTTGCCACTTATGATAACATTACAACAGTTCAGGAATAATCCACAATTACAACAAAAACAGATAGATACAAGATGACTCAAACGAGTCAAGAATACAACTGATACCAATACAAAGATCCAAATAACAGCGGAAGAAACAACATAGCGTCCGGCTACGGACAAGATCCAAATTGGACTAAGAGTCCTGAAGATAACCGAGAGCGTTCAGTCCCTGCCCAGGCCAAGCCGGAGGGATTCCCAAGCTAACGTCGTCAGACTTCAAACCTGTTGACTGCAATATTGAATATGCAGCCACGAAAGAGATTCGTGGGTCAGTACGGTTAAGTACTGGCAAGTGGATAAACCATACTCACAAGATACCGGCGTAGCCAGTCATCACAAGATACAAATACTTTGGGATCAACGGAAAGGAAGGGATTATTGCAAAGAAGCGGCAGCGGGCTGCACTAACCAACTACAGAGAGATACTACAACTTCCGGCTAACAGAAAGAAGATAAGATCGAGTATAGTAACCAACTGAAAGATAACTTCAAACAAACCCATCCTGGATCTCGCCCCTTATCCGAAGAAGCAATCCGAGGATAACTCACACAGTTGTATTAGAGGTGAATCAAGTTATTGTGTGAATAAACCTATTACTAGTCAAGTTGTTAATCATTGGGTGTAACATGGTTGATCATTATGTTTAAGTTGTCCTGAGTACTTGTTAGCCAGTACTTTCACCAAGTAATCCATAACCGCGGAAAATACGGCTTCTCGAGAAGATTATCCCTGCAGGGTTGCACCAATTTGGCCGTACACGCAAGAATAACCCGCCAGATGGGATGCCTCCCACCAAGCGGGGTACTCTACACAACTCAACTCTTCTTCGCATCAAGCCCAAAGCACCTTGGGCGCACGGCTAATCAAGCCCAGAAGAAAATGGACCCTCATAGCACTCTAAGACCGTGTCCCCCTATATGCCGACTACGAAAGTTCCACCCGGGTACCAAGGGCTCGCAAGATCATGCATGCAGCAAATGGAAAACCCGAACTAAATGAGGCGATTTGGACGAGATGCGAATCGAGTCAAATTGAGGGGGGCGCCCATACTCGCTTCCCACATGCGGGTAGTGCGCTCATCATGGATCAGTAGACAAGACCCTTTTCCTATTAGGGTCGACACTAGCAGGCCTCAAAACCACAAAGGGCCTCCTGTCGGTGCCTTATCAGCAAATTTATTATTAAACAATAACAGTAGCATGATTGATTGATTAAACATCGAGCCCCCAGAACATAATAGAGTAGTAACAGAAATTAACGGGTAACAGACTCGAGCAAAACAACCCTAAGCATGATAGTAAGACACGGGCAACAAGCAATGGTTATAGGTATGGAGGTGAGGCAATATCAAGGTTAAGGGATTCATGTGATGGGTTCGTAACAGAAACAACTACTACTAAGGATAGCAGAAAAGAATCAACGGAAAGAATCGGTAACAAGTGATGAAAGGCAGCCATATGGCAGCAAGTGAGTATACTTGCCTGAGATCCCGCAAGGTAGCAGAACTTGTCGTTGCTCACATCATCTCAACGTCCTATCCGGGAAGAAGCAATGAACCTCGAACAAACACCGGATGCAGCAATTACTACTACGGCAAAAGATCCAGCATGATCAAGATATGGATGCATGACAAGTTTAAAGATGCATCAAGGTAAACTAGTTGACAAGATAAACAGATTTAAATGGACCCATATGCAATGTGAGTTGCATATGGATGCACATGTTAAGGTTGAAGCAATGATCTACAATTAGTTAACATGTGTAAGTGGTTTATCATGATGCATGCATGATGATGATAACAAGATAACAACAATGTAGTTTAAAATTAATTTCAACAACTTGAATCATTAATGTGATATTAAATTGTTAGGTGATTCTCAAATAGTGTTTGGGTTGGAGTTTTGGAAATAAACAAAGTTTATTTAATAAATTCAATCAATTATACAAACATTATTGAATTTAATTGGTTTGCAAAATTTTAATATTTAAACCCATATTGAAATATGATAAATAGGATTGAGTTGCTTTGAATTTTTGAATTGCCATTAGGGTGTTAACAAAAGGGAAAAAATTTATTAACAGGCAATTTGATTAAAACAATTTCAAACTATTGAAAAACAAATGAGTGGTTTAGTTTGCAATTTTGAAATTGAGAAGTTTGAACATGTGGGAAATTTTTAATTGTGTTTGAATTTTGAGTTGTTTGAAAAACAGAATGCAAATGCTCATGTGATGCATGTGATGCAAGCAAAAGAAAACAAACAACTTGCTATTAGGGTAACACCCCAGGTGTTACATCATTTTTGGGAAAAAAAGGGTTTTTACAAAAATGACACATAACCTAGTCTTCGCTGGACAACCAAGAAGTACTGCCACTCTACCCTAACATGGGTACAGGGCCTATCTAGATACTTGACTTTGTTAGTGTGTGTTTCATTACAAGATGTTATAGATAGGATGATTCTCTGAACCGAAGTGTCGCTAGGAGGGAGTAACGGGACATACAAAGTGAGGGATTAAGTTACCCCCCGGAAGTGACAGTTGGGTCTTCTGACAAGGCAGGGTGGGACCTGGTGTCGGGGAGAACACCCCACCTGAAGGAATGAGCATATACTAGCTTTCTCAGAGTGGACATTTAGGATCATTCTTCTGGTGCTTGCATATCGATGTGTCTATGCATGGGTGGTTCATGGCAGAGGATTGGATCTAGTGGAATGTGTACACCTCTGCAGAGTAAAACTATTCAGAATAGCCGAGCCCTCGGATATGGGCAGTTGAAAGGCCATGTAGCTAGCATTGTGTCAATGTTTTCAAAAAGGAGTTGGACTTGTGAAGTTCGAAAGGAGGAAATTTTGTACCGTGGAGGTACCGTCGATGAAAAGACGGAAGATGTTTTACAAAAAGTTTTGCAAAGAAAACCCTTTTCTTTTCTAAGAAAAAATCTGGAAGTTGATTCCAAGAAGTTTTGCAAAGAGAAAAATTTCTTTTAACAAAGTTTTACAAAACCTCTTGTACATGTGATATCTACAAGAGAGAGAAAAATTATATTATTTTCTTTTGAAGTATCTTCTTCAACGAAGATACATAGATTTTAAAAATTAACTATGATATATCCTTTATATATCATTGATAGTGAACCCTATGTATAGCCTACATATTCCACTATATAAGCATACTTGCATCTCTGGTAAGCTACATGATGGATGTCTTGCTGAGTACATTCAAACGTACTCATATTGGTTTCGCCCCTGGTATTTACTTGCCAGACATCGAGAAGGAGTCTCAGAAGAAGATCTACGAAAAGGAGTACGGAGATGATGGCTTTGCGAACTAGGATCGTCTCCCGGTCAGCAGCCTGTAGGTTAAGGCGTGACTTGGGCTCTACCGCGTTTTGTGTGTGTTTAGTCTTCCGATGTGTGTGTTGTGTGTTGCCCTATGTGGCAGTTGTGTAGACTTGGTCAAGTGACCATGTCTCTTTGTAAGTGTTTGCAACCGTGTAATGGATATTGTATCTGTGTACCAACTTGATATGCTGTTCACGACTGAATTCTTGGGATCGTGAATGTATGCATATCGGGGGTGTCCTTGAACAGTGGTTCTGGGGCGGACCCTACATTACAGCAAAATACATAGATCGTCACCCAACTGCATCTATGACAAATAATCTACCCTCCGAATATCATCCGAACAAATTATGGGTATTAAGTTGCAAGCAACATACTATCGCAGTAAGCAAAGTGTGTAATGTAAGCAATGTAAACAAAGTAAACATCATTGTTTTCTCCCTAATGGCAACAAGACATCCTCCATCCGTCACGTTTCTGTCACTCGGGCATAGATGCAAAGGAGGCATGAACCTATTATCGAGCATATATACTCCCTCTTGGAGTCAGTAGCATCAACCTGGCCAGAGCATCCACTAACAACGGAGAGCATGCAAGATCATAAATAACATACACATGAAGACAACATGATAGATTGATAATCAAGAGACATAACATTCAAATATCATCGGATCCTAGCAAACACAACATGTAGCATTACACTAAGATGATCTCGATCATCTGAGGCAGCTCACGAGATCTAAACATGAGGCATAACGAGGAGAGGACAACCACGCTAGCTACTGCTAAGGACCGGTAGTCCAAGGATGAACTACTCACGCATCACTCTAGAGGCGGGCATGGTGGTGTAGACCCCTCCGGTGATGATTTTCCCTCCCGGTAGGGTGCCGGGGAGAACTCCAGAACCCTCCCGATCTTGGGTTGACGATGACGGCTGCCACAGGTGTTTTTCATGGAAAAGTAGTATATTTTTAGTGTTCATGCATCGGGGAGAATATATGGGCGAAAGGGCGATGGCGGTGGGCACCCGAGGGGCCCACACCACCCCCAGGTGCGGTCAGGTGGCGGCCGCCCTATGGTGTGGTCCACCTCCGGGCCTCTTCGGGACTCCATGGAACCTTCGGGAATTCTAAGACTTCCAGGCTTCAAAATTTCCGATTCCGAGAATATTTCCAGAACAACTTTTTTGAAACTAAAAACAACGGCAAACAGGAACTGGCTCTGTGGCATCCTGTCAATAGGTTAGTCCAGGGAAATCGATAAAAAGGCATAAAGTGTAAGGAAAACATGTAGCGTATGGCATCAAAACAACATGCAACAACAGAAATTAAGGATATGTTTATGACGTATCAACATCCCCAAGCTTAGTTCCTACTCATCCTCGAGTAGTTAAACAATAAAAACACATAATTTCTGAGGTGACATGCTACCAACATAAAATTGATCATGTAAATTGTAAAACCTTAAGCATAGCTGAGATCATAGAATTTTAACACAATCATGATAGATATAATTCTAAAAGTGAAACATAGAATCACTTTGCATCATGAAAATTAACACAAACAAAAGATCATGAATAATAATATGCTCGAAAGTTATACTTTTGTTTCAAGCATAGAGATAACATGGCAAAGTGATATTTTGCTTGTCCTTACGAGTGGGAAAAAACATAAATGCCAGGACACCTTCAAAGTTAAAGAGGAAGGCTAGAACAAATAATCTTAGAACAAGCAATAACACATCATGAATCAATTAATAATGTTTTTAGGACAAATGCACATTAAACTCAGAATGGAAACTATGCTCTTTCAACTGTGCATAAAGTTAGAAGATGGAGACTCAACATATAAGTAAAATAAAGTCCCTTCGCAGAGGGAAGCACGGATCACTCATGTGCTAGAGCTTTTAATTTTTTTAAACAAAGGGATTGAAAACATTTTTGTAGAGAGGTGTATTCTTATGTCAACGAATAGTAAACATAAAATATAGTACGTCACAAGAAAAATAGACTTCACAAGATCGGCTCCCATAGAAGGACGCATCCGGGTAGAAGGTCATCCCTCTTTCTCTTTTGTGTACACAATTATGCTTTGACTAATAAATCAGGGGGAAAATAGTGAAGATAATTTGTTGTATTTGGGGCTGGGCACCCCGCTGCCAGCTCTTCTATCAATTCGATAAGCGGATGAAGCCACTAGTCTAGGGTGTGAATGTCCAATTAACAAGTGAGATAAATATTCTCTATTTACATCCTCATGAGCTAAAATAGGAGCACAAAATAGGAGTAATTTTGAAAGTGTTAAACGTAACACATGAGCAATTTACTTTGGTGTGGCGGTTAAATACCACATGTAGGTAGGTGATACGTCTCCAACGTATCTATAATTTATGATGCTCTATTATCATATTATGCCAATTGCTACATGTTTCTTCCCTTATTTATAGCATTTTTATACGTTTTCCAGGACTAACCTATTAACAAGATGCCAAGTGCCAGTTCCCTGTTTTCTGTTGTTTTTGGT
The DNA here is from genome assembly GCA_028641055.1 of Alopecurus myosuroides. Classification (NCBI taxonomy): domain Eukaryota; kingdom Viridiplantae; phylum Streptophyta; class Magnoliopsida; order Poales; family Poaceae; genus Alopecurus; species Alopecurus myosuroides. The sequence goes on from CM054060.1 coordinate 278,849,180, forward strand.
TTCAGAAAAGTTGTTCTGGAAACATTCTCGGAATTAGACCCCACAAAGCACGAAGTGCCTATTTCCCCGGAAGCATCCAGAACACCGAAGGAGAGTCGAAGACGGGCACCAGGGGGGCACACCATAGGGTGGCGCAGCCTCCTCCTGGCCGCGCCAGCTATGGGTGTGGGGCCCCCTTGCCTCCACCGCCTTTGCCCTTTCGCCTATGTATTTCCCCTAGATGGAAAACCCTAGACACCTGATCAAAAATCCCCGAATTCTGCAGCCGCTGTCGTCGTCAACCCTAGATCAGGGGGGTTCTAGAGCTATCTCCCGGCACCCTGCCGAGAGGAAATCATTACCGGAGGCTTCCACATCATCATGCCTTCCTCCGCAGTGATGCGTGAGTAGTTCACCCCTGGACTACTGGTCCATAGAAGTAGCTAGATGGTTGTGTTCTCCTCATATGCCTCCATGTTTAGATCTCGTGAGCTGCCTATCATGATCGAGATTGATCTTATGTAATTCTATATGATGTGTTTGCTCGGATCCGATGAATATTAAACTTATGCCAAGTTGATTATAGTCTTTATTGCATGTGTTATTTGTGATCTTGCATGCTTTCTGTTTCTAGTGGTTGCTCTGGCCAAGTAGTTGCTAGTGACTCCGTGCGTCCGGACGGGAAGCCTCAATGGGGCGCGCTAATGGGTGCATTCAGGGGTCGTCCGGACGGGAAGGAGGTTTGGGTGGACCTTTAGAGACGCGGCCGAAGAAGCTCTGAGGGGAAGAGGAGTTTTAGGGCATCTCCAATAGTGTCCATGTCATCGTAAGATAGCAGTGCCAACTCAGAAAAATGCCTACATGGCAAGTAATAATGAGGTGAGAGAAGATAGGTTATATGATATGCAACCAACAAGGTAGCACACATGCGTAAGGGAGAAAGAATATTTTCTTTTTCTGTACCGTGGTGGGTAGGAAGAGCTTTTTGAGGCACGCGCTTGGCCTGACAGCTTTTGTCCAAAAAAAATTTGCGTATAAAGGATTCAACCCGGACAAACTGAAGTGGGAAATGTGTCTAATGGCAAAATGGATTTTCAGCTATCTGATAAATAGACAGCCCCCAAATCAGCAAGCCATCTCGTATGTCTAAAGCAGGTAAGACTAGTCATAACGGGAGTAACATAGGTGGTATCATAAGTGTCTCATGGATAAAAAAAATGATGCTGCATTTATTAAAGAGGGAATGTTCTAGTGGTATCGTAGGTAGATATCGGAACATAATGTATTCCAATACAAGATGAGACTATAGCATAATAAATATATTAGTATATGATATGACAAATATGTTACTATTCATTATGGAAGTGGTAACATTGACTAGTATCATATACTCCCTCCGTTTCAAATTAAGTGTCACAAAGTTTGGCAAAAATGGTCAAATTTTATGACACTTAATTTGAGATGAGGGGTACATTGATACTAGTATATGATACTCTCCATTATGACTAGTCTAATACCGTTCGCGTTCCAAAACATCTTTCTACGGCACCTAGACAGACGGCTAGGACGAAAATGGCGACTACCCCTTCTGGAATAGCGATGCTATTGATTAACTACGAGAGACTATTTATGTACTATACATAAAACTCGATAAGTCACACCACCCAAAGCTTGCAAAGCAAAACAAAAAAAAGTTACTGAAATAAACGTATGATCAAACATGTACTTGGCCTAGCTGAAACTCATGACGCCAGTATCAGTTGCATCTGGGCGTGTAGGGGCATCCAGCCAATACGTATATCCCCCATGGATCTCTCGAATCTACTCGACTGCAACAAATGCTCTTTTGCATAGATTAAGTTTTCTAGGTCAGATTTCAATTAGGAAGTTTTAATCTGCAGAAACTCTTATATGGTAATATACCATATAATTTTACACAGTTTATATTGGCTTTCTCCTAACATCTGTCCTCAGAACCCTGATTTGAACCAAGATATTTTGTAAGAAAATCCTATTTGTGTATGGATACATTCATGACAAATAAAACAAAGTAATAACGACTTAGCAAGAGGGTTAAGCAGTGCAACATGTACGTCGAGTGGAGCCGTTTCGGTTTTGGTAAGGGCACTCTCTCCGTGGTGTACTGGTGTAGTTTTGGGGAATTCGCATCAAAACAATCTCTGGCTTAAGACGTTTCCCTAAAACACCTACTCCCTCCGTCCAAATGGAGTAGCATTTTGTTGTAATCGCATGAAAATAATGGATAACCAACACGTGCGTAGGAGAGATAAGCTTGCAAGGTAAAAAATGAAGACTGAATTATTCAATGACAGTTTATACCAAAAATTCCTCTGTACTGAGTAAGAACTTAGGCAGCACACAACCCAACTGCAGCAAGAACCATTTACTTCGATGATATTTGTCTGGTAGGAAAAGAAACTACCAACAATTCATTGCTCAAGTAACTACTTGTATCCCTTTTTACATCAACAAAATATGAAGTAAATTACAAGTTGTTTATAGTGAAAGTGCCAACCTAACACCAATGGCTAATTGTTGTTGTAGGACCTGAATGTGAGCAAACACGCGCCAACGGCTATGACCTCGACCTTAAACCAGAAGGGGTTTTTGTTTGTCCAGAAGAACCAGCTCCAGTGCTCCTTGATTGTTGAGGAAAAAAATAGGTATCAGTACTCAGGGAAGACAAACTATATTATCACATTACGTTTAAAGAAAATTGGGAATATGCATTACCATGCTGAACTATTTTTTGTAAATAAAAGATACCACACATGGTATAAGCATTGGTATAATCATCATGTTTAACTAATATTTTCAAATGATAGTTAATCAAAATGTTCAGGAGAATATAAACCAGTTAGTTGTGTAAAATTAGCATGTACTTGCTCCGTCTCATACTAATTGTCTCAAAGTTCGACAAAAGTAGATGTATCTAACATGAGACGGAGGGAGTAATTTATTTTTTTGGTTGGAATCAGCATGTATTATGATACTACTATGCACATATGTATGTAGGGTAAGTATACGATAATCCACACTATGACCCTCCTAAATCAATTGTGTGACTTTGACTTGATGGGAGAGCAAACAATGTACATAAGCTTCAAAATGACTTACTGAATTAGAGCACATCCTCGATAATTTTCCGTGACTGAAACACATAACGACTAGATTTGTGCTTAATCATACGAAGGCCATGCATTCCCTTTCCTCTGCTGCATCCATTGCTCCCAGTGCCATCCTTATCTTTGCCTTTTCCTTTGTCGTTATCGTACACTGCCTCCATACCAGTGAAGACGGCAAATTTCTTGGCAGTATTATTCATTATGTAGTTGGTCTTGTCGAATCTCATAGTAGAGAAGAAGCTAGCAACAAAGAATCTCCCTGACCCTAGGCTGATGACCTTGGTGTCGCACAATGGCGTGGGGTGCCACTCCTTTGGCAGGTCTTCATCAGCCCAAATCAAAGTCTTGTCTGGCGGCGGCTCCTGCCCGCCCACAACGCCAGAGAGGTCGACGGCGCAAGGGAGGCGCGCGCCGCAGCCTGCGACACCGAACCAGAGCCCTAGCTCTGGGACATACTCCGCCTTACCATTGAAGGGCATGAGCCAATCACCAGCCTTGGTCCATTTGCGAGTCACTGTGTGGAAGCAATAGGTGCCCTCACCGAGAGGGCCTGAAATGGAGAAGCAGATGGTGTCACTCCCGACAAGGGCGCACGCGCAGACGAAGGCTTCCTTGTGGTGGACAATGGAGGGCGGCAGCGGGAGAGTGTCACAGTGCCAGCGCTCGCTCCTCCACACGAGGGCCTCGAACTGCGCGAACCCCTTGTCCGGCTTGAGGAGTCTATCGATGATGTAGAGGTCGCCGCAGTCCTGGCCATGACTGATGGTGTGGGGGACTGAGATGGTTAGTGGCTTGTCCTTGTGCTCCTGTAGGCTCGGCATGAGGAGGATGCAGGCATCATCGGTGTCAAAACGGAACACGTGGTTCACCTGGCTGGACACGAACACCTTGTTTTCTGAAGCAGACGGGGAAAAACTAATGGTACGACTGCTCCGGAAGTAGCACGGCCCGCCCGGTGGCCTCATTGCCAGCACGGGTCGTGGTAACGGCTTGATCTTGGGCGCCGCCGCCTCTGCCGCCGCCAAACTAGTCTTGCAACTTCTTCCGTTGGGCACCATGGCTTGGGCGAGCGTCACTATTGGCACCACCTTGGCATGTGCGGATTCTTCTGCCGTACGGTAAAACAGGTCGACCTTGGAGAGGTCCAAGCGCCGCAGCGTATTCAATCGCTTAGAACAGTCAAGCACCGCCAGGTTCACAAACCGCCGCTGGACGACGCCGCTCATCGAAGCTAGCTTACTGACGCAGCGGTGGAAAAGGATGCAGCAGAACGGTGGCGGGGTGACAGGAGAGTTGGAGCAGAATGGCAGTCTAGGTTTTCCTGGATTTAAGACTGACTAGCAAAATTCCCATCCGTTGCAACCGATTTATATATACTGCAAACCTGAAAATGATACCATGCAAACATCTTAGTCCTTTTATCCAAATTTGGTTATATAGCATTACACATTAGAATGTTGGTTTCGCCCCAATTGTAATCCTCATGCTTCTACTATACAACAATTGCTTAACCCAAAAAAAGACACGACACTTGACATTCAGTTATTTTTTGTTTGCATCCACCCATACAAAAGTAAAAGATTACAATGCAAAAACTTGTGAGTTTGCGGCATAATCGCTTACGGTTATATTACACAAGAAAAGGACTAAACAAAATCTGAAATGGATATACAGTGCACGATTTACAACATATTGTAGCCTCCCAAGCAAAAACAACACTACTAGTATATCTTAAAGACACGTCTACTCAACTGTGTGTAGGCCTATTCTCGGAAAAAAAACAATTCATTATCGAAAAGTACTCATGCCTCTATTATTGCAGTGGACACACCTATCCAGTGGTCTTTTCCTGGGTCAGAAGAACAAACAAAATATTAGCTGAAAGAAAATTCCGAAGAGATTGGAAGTGATCATCCTATAGTGACCAAAATCATGTCCCTGCTATAACTAATCTGTCATAATCATAGCTTCAAGAAGGAATAAAAAATGAAGTCTTAACAGATTGAAACTAAAATAGAAGATTAATAAATGATGCCAAGGACTAGCTAGAGGCTGAAACTGGTGTATCTTATCATATTACTACACAAACACTAAGGGATGTAGCATCTAAATGTTGCCCCATTACATGCGTATTGATGTTCTAAATGCACTGTCGCCAGAATTATCCAAGACAACCAGGTGTGGCATACACCTCTCATTGTGCCATTATACAACTCAATACTTACACCAGCATATGAGCAATGTGGCAACCAGTTTGTTTTTTAGACCAATCATTTTGAGAGAAACCAGAAAGAACGAAATAACAGATTTGAGGCTTAAAGTTTATCCAGCATTAGCCACGTATTACAAGGCTCAACCTGTTCCTCATCAGCAAATAAATCTGAGACGAATGAAGAAAGACAGGGAAGGGATCGGAACCTTACTTGGGGAGTTGGATTTTTTTATATTTCACCGCAGCAAACTCCCCAGACGTCCTGCAGCAGGTCTGCCAGACATCCGACCAGACTAACTGTTGAAGAAAAGAAAACACCTGAGAGATTAAACAATGGGATCAGTACACTTGTTCTCCGGCAGAAGATACGTTTCTAACAACTCGGCAATTCATGGAGCAAGGACAGTTCGGGATGTAGCAACGGATTCCGGTGGGGCTTTGGTCTTGCAAAAGAGGAGAAAAGGGGAGATAAGAACAGAGCATCGGGGTCTTCAGCCTGGGTGGTATCATCGCCAACTTCTTCTGCTCTCTCTGGCCATGATAGCAAACCATAATCTCATATTCTGCGACCGCAGTGACATGTACTACACATGAAGAGCTATTATCTGCTCCAGGAATTCTAATCTGAACCAGTGAACCCCATAACGGCCTAAGAGCATCTCTAGCAGACACCTTATAAATCCTAAAAAACTGTATAATCCCGGTGACCTTGAGGGTTGAGGCCACTTTTCTGGCCATAGCAGATCCCTTATCGCAGGCCCGACATGTAAAACATGTGACCTATGTCGTCGCCCCCATCAAATTCCCCATCGATTTCTCGCCGCGGGCGTCCAAATTCCTTGCCGCCCCGCACAGATCCGCCACCATGAGGCCAAATGGAGCCCACCTGGAGGAGCAGCGGAAGCGCTGCGTACTCACCGATGGCGCGAGGAAGCGGAGCGCAAGGAGGTTGACTAACCGTGGACTGCCGCCGCTGGCGTCACTCCGGCACGAGGTTGAGGAGTTCGACCGTCGCCACAGGCTCTTTCTTGAGGCGGGCAGATCCTCCGGCGCGGGGAGCTCCTCCTTCGCGCGCCGCTACAAGGCGGGCAGCCCGTTCACCCCGCGCACGCCGCTGCCGGCGCCCGAAGCGAGAGGAGGACGACGAATTCGAGGGATACGACCCGGCGTTGTTCTCTGGCACCATCGGCCCGAAGGGCTCGTCCGCAACCGCACCTACGACACCATCACCGCCATGCTACTAGAAGAGGGGCTCGACACGCACGGGGAGAAGATGGCAGACTATGAAGGCCAAGAACGAGGAGCTCCGTAGATGGAGCCCCCGGCGCAGTTCGCCTGGGTACCGCCATGCTACCTCGTTTTCTCCTCCGCCCACCATCCGCGAGCACGGGATCGAGTGCAGGTGCTGTGGGTCAACGGGGTTTGGGATAGCTAGGGCTGATTTCCGGAATTATATACTCCAGCAGAGATTAGAAAGGGCAAAACCATACGGTGGAGTACCTGGTCGACGGCGGCGGCAAGGATGGAGCACAACGGCGGCGGGGCGACAGGAGAGTTGGAGCACAAACGGCGGTCTAGGTTTTCCGCGATTTTACCTTGATTAGAATTATTATATAGGGCGCTGCTACGGGTATCCGCCTAGGAGCCGTCCGATGGGGGCACTGCTAGCCATCTGATCAGCCCAATCTCAGATATTTTATGTCCCTCGCGAACGTAACAGTCGGCAGCGTTTTTAGTCTCTAGCTCCGTGGGGGTCCGTCCGGAACAAAGTGGAATGGAACGTCGTGATTCTATTCCAAAACGGCAGCACTGGGCGTCCCATGGGGATAAAAGTTTTTCATCCCCGGATCCCCTGCATGACACGTGTCCATTTCCTCCCCTCTCTCCCCCAAAAACGCACTTTTGCTCCGGGAGCAAAAATAATACCCGCTTTTGCTCCGTGTAGCAAAAAAAGGTTCGTTTCAAAAAACAAAAACAAAAAAAGACAGATCTCGCCGGAGATGTCGTTGGAGACTCGCCGGAGACCTGTAGCAAAAAAATTTGCTACAGTAGCAAAAAAAGTCAAATTTCGCCGGAGCAATGGCCGGAGACTTTTGCTCGTCCGAGCAATGGCCGGAGCAAAAAATTTATTCTAAAAAAGCAAAAACATAACGTTATTGTAGCAAAAAAAATATCCTATTAGAGCAAATAATCGGACCTCGCCGGAATTGTAGTAGCAAAAAATTTGTACAAAAAAAGCAAAAAAAAAAAAATACGTATAGTAGCAAACATTTGCACCCAAGAAAGAACCACCGCCGGTCTTCGGGAGCATCGCCGCCGGCCTTGGGGAGCATCACCGCCCGCCTTCGGGAGCACTGCGACGCCAAGGGTCGGAGCGCACCAATAGCAGCGGCCGGAGAAGGGATGACGCGACGGGGGCGGGTGGAGCTGCGGCGGATCGAGGACCGGACGAGCCGGCAAGTGCGCTTTTCCCAAGCGCCGCTCGGGACTCTTCAAAGAAGGCCTTCGAGCTCGCGCTCCTCTGTGACGCCGAAGTCGCGATGCTCGTCTTCGGGCGTCGTGGCCTCCATCTCTGGGAGCGCCCCCGGCGGCGACGGGGCGAAGAGGAGCCGCCCATGGCGGCTGCGGCGCGCAAGGGAGCAACCCGCACGGCGCGCAAAAAGGGAGCAGCCCTTTTCATGGAGATTCATGGAGATTTCATGGAGATTCCTCCCGGCGGTGCCCTCGGCGGCGGCGACCGGGTCGGGGAGGAGCAGGAAAGAGAGACGGGAGGCGGAGCGGAGCGAGACCCCGCCGAGGAGGGTGACGGGGAAGACGGCGAGGAGATCGGCGGGGACGGCGACGGGGAGGAGGTCTGCGGGGAAGACGTTGACGTGAGGATAAGGAAAGGGCAGGCAGGGCCCACACCCCTGATGTGTCGCGCGGAGCGCACGTGTCAACCTGGAGGATGATCCTCCGGGGGAACACCAGCGTTTCCCATTCCAAAAGAAGGGGTTGGTTACATTTCCGCGTTTGGTTGAATTCGAAAAAGAGAATGGGTTGATTTCATTCTTGCCTGTGGTTGGAGTGATGGACTGCCAAGAATCTGATCAGGTCACCACTTGGTGAGATTACCTCTTACATGCATATGTTTATAAAAAATAGAAAATATATAACTCTTTCCATTTTATTTTATTTTGCGTGGAAATTTGCGAGCTTTATTCAAACAAAAGCACACCTAGAGCAGTCAGCCATAAGGCTACTGACTAGGAATGGAGGTTCAGCATCAATCCAACTCTCCGTCACCATCAAGGCACTAGCACGTCGTGCACAAAGATGGGCCGGAAGGTTAGATGATCTACTTACATGTTGAATAACAAAAGAAGTAAACGATAAAGCTAGCTCGCCGATGTTCGAAAGAATAGGCGCCACAACTGTTCGAGAGATGTGACGAGATTTCCAGAGATTGACCAACTCCAGACAATCCGATTCCATTATCACATGTGTGAAACCCCGCAGTTTGGCGTAGAAGGCGCCTTCCCGCATAGCTTCAGCCTCCGCGATTAGTGGATCCGTAACACCCTCTAGGGGTTTACACCAGACACCAAGTAAAGCATCAGAGGTTCTTACAACCCCACCAACTCCCGCCTTACCCATTTCAGAATTAATCGCTGCATCAGTGTTAATTTTGATGATCCCAACATCAGGTGGCCTCCATCCGTGTCCCGGGAGCATGGTTGCACTCGCATTAGGGATATCAAGCAGTGCGAGATCCTCTCTAACCCGAGAGATCGATGATATTGGATCCAGAGGCTCCCCATCATGTACTTTCCTGTTACGGGACTGCCAGATGCACCACATAACGGTGATGATCTTCGCTCTTACCTCGGTAAAACGGAGATCACACATGATATCTCGCGCCCATGTTTGCGGATGCAATCTTGGGAGCCGAAAATCAAATAGGGATTGTGCCTCATCCCAGAACCGTTTAGCATGGGAGCAAAGGAGCAAAGCATGCATCAGGTTCTCTTCCGTTGCTTGACAGACTCGACAGGTGCTGACAAGCTTAATATGTTTGAATTTCAATGTTGATTCATCCGGCAGAATTCCTCGAAGAACTCGCCACCAAAAGACTCTCACCTTCGGAATCACGTTCAACTTCCACACAGCAGTCCACATCTGTTGTTCTGTAACTGAGGTACTTGTTGCCGCCCCTTCTTCAGGAGATAAACCCTCCTTATGAATCATGAGAGAACGGTAAGCAGATTTAACAGAATAGGATCCAGAGTTTTCGTGAGCCCACACAAAAGAATCATCACCACCTCCATATCGGAGTGGTATGTTGAGTATCGCATCAGCATCTGGCCGTGAGAAAGTATTTCGAACCAGAGCTATCTTCCACTTCCAGATATCCATATCAATCAATTCATTAACCGTGTTTATTGGGGAATTATCAGGAATAAACATAGGAGCCATCTTGGAAGTGGATGGAATCCATTTGTCATGCCAGACCGAGATGCTCCTGCCATCTCCAATGATTTTATATAAACCCATCTGTAATGCCTCTCTTCCTGCGATCACGGCTCGCCAAATTGCCGAGGCAGAAGAAGGAACGGTTGCATTAAGGAAATCAGAGTTTGGAAAATACCGTGTTTTCAATACTCGTGAGCATAAAGAATCCGGATTCTCCAATAATCTCCATCCATGCTTACCCAAAAGAGCTGTGTTAAAGACTTCCAAATCTCTGAAGCCCATGCCACCTCTAATTTTTGGTGTTGAGAGTTTCTTCCAAGAAATCCAATGAAGAGATCTTTTATCAATTGCACTGCTCCACCAAAATTTAGCCATATTAGAAGATATACTTTTACAAACCTTCTTTGACAACTTGAAACAACTCATACTGTATGTGGGGATTGCTTGAACCACTGTTTTCAATAAAATTTCTCTCCGCGCACACGCTAGATTTCTTTCAGACCACCCTTGCATCTTGCTTAGGGCTCTGTCGCCAATGTGATCGAAAGTCCCACTAGAAATCCGACCCACCGCTGTCGGAAGTCCCAAATAACGATCACTAAAAGTCTCCACCATAATACTTAATCTCCTCTTAATGTCATGTCTTCGAGAGATAGGTGTATTCGGTGAGAAAAAACCGCACTCTTCTCCCTGTTCACTCGTTGACCTGAGCAATCACTATAAATTTGAAGAATATGATTGAGTCTCACTGCACTTTGGTCACAAGCACTCATAAAAATGAGGCTATCATCGGCAAACAGGAGATGATTCACCCAAGGGGATCGATATGATACTCGAATGCCTCTGTCAATATAATTCCCTCCGTAGAAATTCAATAATGAAGAAAATCCTTCCCCACACAATAGGAATAGGAAGGGCGAGATTGGGTCTCCCTGTCGAAGACCACGCGAGGGAGAGAAATAGGGAAACAGCTCACCATTCACTCGAACCGAGAATCGTACCGACGAGACACAATTCATGACTAGCCGCACAAACTGAGATGCAAAACCCAATCTTAGCAGAATAGCTTCAAGATAATGCCACTCCACGCGATCATAAGCCTTCATCATATCTAATTTAACTGCACAAGAGTAGTTCTTCCCTTTTTTCTCCTTCTCATCGTATGAACACTCTCGAAAGCCACCACCACATTGTCAGTGATAAGGCGTCCCGGAACAAACGCACTTTGCTCTTCACCAACAATACTATCAATATGTTCTCTTAGCCGATTTGTAATTGCTTTAGCCGCTATTTTATATGCAACCGGACAGAGAGAAATAGGGCGATACTGCAATATGGTTTGGGGATTGAACACCTTCGGAATTAGTGTGATAGAAGTATTGTTCATACCTGGAGGTAGTTCCCCACCATGCAAAAAATCCAATAAAGCTGGGACTAGATCACCATGTATTAGCTCCCAATGCCTCTGGAAAAATCCCGCCGTAAAACCATCTACTCCCGGAGCTTTGGAGGGGGCCATCTGAAATAAAGCCCTCCTAATCTCGTCGGAATCATATGGTTTAGTAAGCTGATCGTTCATCTGCGTACTCACTTTGACTGGAACGTATTGTAGCAGATCATGCATTTGCCGAAAACCTTGTGAAGCATATAGGTTCTCATAAAAAGACTGTACCTTCTGCTTATCTGCCACCTCATCAATACACACAGACCCATCCAGGCGTTTTAAGCCCACTATACGGTTAATTCTTTTCCTTTGGGCTGCTTGTGCATGAAAACATGCCGTGTTTCTGTCTCCTGCGCGCAGCCAACGCACTCGCGAGCGTTGCCGCATCCATACCTCTTCCTGGCGCATTGCCTCCCGAAGTTGTTTAGCAATGTTCTGCTCTTCTTCTGTTGTCCCGCGACCAATCGATCGGGAACGCAGCCTATCGAGTTTGGCTTGCAGTTTCCGAACCTTACGGGTAAGACATCCGAACTCTCGAGACCCCCATGCTGCAAGATCCTCCTGCAGGCGTGATAGAGTATCAGAAAAACCTGCTAGTCCTTGCCCATGTGCATGCCGTTTCCAAGCCTCTGTAATCACATGATCATAATCAACATGTGATTGCCAGACATTCTCATATCGAAATTGTCTTGTGGATTTTGACTTAATTTGCCTCCGATGCTCACAAATTTCAACAACTAGGAAGCAATGATCAGATTCAACTGCACCAACATGCTTCACACGTGTATCCCCAAACCGATTGCAAAAATCAGTGTTTGCTAATGCTCTATCGAGTCTAGCCTTCACATTTGCATCACCTTGTCTCCTGTTATCCCATGTGTAATCACTACCTCTCCACCCCAAATCTTGGAGTGAGCAATCTGCAATAACATCCCGAAACGCTCGCATTTGCCACTCCGGTCTCGTTGCACGGCTGAAGTGCTCGGATGCATGCATCGTTTCATTGAAATCACCGAGACACAACCACTCCGAGTGCCGGATAGAATACAATGTCCTCAAAAACCTCCACGAGTGATGCCTATTCTCAGCTCTAGGCGCACCGTAAAAACCCGTGAATCTCCAACCTTGGGAATTATCTCCTGCTTTGCTCACCATTGCATCGATATGATTGATGCTAAAATTCTGCACAGTCACTGGCATTTCATGTGACCAAAACAGCCCAACACCACCACTTAGACCATCACTGTCCACTGCGAAGCACCTGAAAACCCCAAAGAAATTCTCAGCGCCTCCACCCTCTTCGCATTTATTTTAGTTTCCATAACGAAGAGTAAACTGGGAACTTCTTGCTTCGTAATGGTACGAAGTTCATGAACAGTCTCCTGGTTCCCAAGCCCTTGACTGTTCCAACCAATGCAATTCATTGTTCCCGGCGGGGCTGCGCCGCAGCCTCCGCCGATGATTCGGAATTTGTAGGTGTTGCACGTTTTTTATTTGGGTGCAGGTTCTCTGTTTCTCCTGTACCCTCTCCATCTACAGCTGACGTGATCTTGTTGAAGAGAACTATTGTACCCTCGTTGGTAGTAACCTGATCATCCGGCGCTGAGAAATCCACTTGCTTGTACACTTGCTTCTGCGGCACCCCCTTCCTCTTGTTGTTCGCTTGAGAACTTTGCTTTTTAACCGGGGAGGTAACATCTGTATTATCACCAGTCGCTGGCCCCTGCTTCCTACTGTATTGAGACGACGGCTGATCTTTGGAGGAGTTATCACTCCCCGATGGTCTTTTTCTTTCATCAGTCGCTCTCAGACTCGCGGAATAAGGGAGGTCTCCCTTCTCATTCCTCCCACCAGGCGTAGGACAGTGCAGATCAGAGTGCCCTAGCCGTCCACACGAAAAGCAGAAATTTGGTATATGTTCATATTGAATATCATACCAATCTTCCTTCTTCCTCCAAGATGAATTAATCAGAACACCCCTACGCAGCGGGCTCTGAACATTAATGGTTACTCTCGCACGGAGAAAACCCCCTGTAGCATCAATTTGCACAACCTTGGTTTCTTTATCTATCATCTGAGCAACCATAGTCCCCCACTTTGTGTTCATCGGGTGAAAGGGCAAGTTCAGAACCCTTGCCCAGACCTTAAGTTGCTCGAATTTGAGCTCGGAAGGTCGCATGCACTCCTCGAACTCTTCCAGTACTACCGCATGCCTGCTGACATGCCACGGTGATCCATCCAAAACCCTGTCAAAATCGCGTTTTGCTTCAAACTCGGCGACGAACATGTTCTCCCCCGGTGACCTGAAGATCAGCCCTCTAGGGTTTCCCCAAGCTGGTCGCAAAGCGCTCGCAATCGTCTGGATATGGAACATGTTGCGAAAAAGGACTTTGCCTGCGAGCGCCCACTTCTTCTTCCCTCCCTCCTCCAGATCGTTGATGACCAGAGGTGTAGCTTCCTCCTCGGAGAGACCAAGGTTGCCCATGGCCTCCTCCATCCGCTTCCGCGCAGTGCCTGGCGAGAGCGGAGACTCCTTCTCCTTCGATGCGGTTGACGACGAAGCCATCAGCCCTCACCGCCGGTGCGCCTCGCCGATCGCGATCGACGTGCGCCGTCTTTTCCACGAAACCCTAATCGCCAATCGCCAGGAGAGGTTTTTAGTTTTTCGGGCCCCTATCCTGTATTACCCTATATAACTCTTTCCATTGACGGCTACAATTAAAATTTTCATCAGCGTATTCAAATATTATTGGCTACAAATAGTAGAAATATAATTCATATATACACCATTTTACTACTTGCCCCTGAATTTGTTAACACACAGATTCAGCGAATTATGGTACAGAGGGTTCGATGGATCTGCTCAGCTAGTAGTGTTGTACGGCCGCTTTTCCCATCTAAAGAAAATATTAAGATGTTTGAAGGGGCACAGACGAGCAGATTTCCTGGCTAGGCACGAACGAGTGGAGCTTGCGGCTGACGGTGTTGATTTTCAGAAATATCTTGCAAATTAGTGAATCGATCACTGCTATTCCTGCTCAAATCGAAGGCTACACAAGAGTGGATCGGTGGTTGCCGCTACTTCTGCACCCTGCTCAAACTGGACGTTGCGACCTCGTCAAAACTGCTTGATGCTGCCGCCGATTTGGTGGCCGGGAGGAGAGGGCGCCCGCGGCACCAGCTCCTGCCTACCGCCCGCGCGCTCCAGTCGCCGGTAGACACTCCACCCGCTCCTGCCTAGCGCCGCGCTGGTCCAGTCGCCGGAAAGAGAGGGCGAGGGAGTAGTCCAGTCGCCGGGAGAAGAGCGCGCCACTCCCGCCGCCAGCCGCCAGCCGCCAGAGAGCGACAAAGGGCGCCACCTGAGAGAGACGGGGAAAGGTGGGTTTGCGTGGGGTGGGGGAGGTGAGAGATGCGAGCGTGAGGTGAGATTTGGCCTTTTTTTTCTCTTAACCAGATCGGAACCAAGTGATTCTCTCAAATCGGTGCGACGACGCAATTCCGAATATGAGGAGAATATTCGGTTTGTGGAACGAGTGGGTTCTGGTTCTGTTTTCTAACCAAACACGGGAATCTGGTCTAGGAGCGAGTCGGACCCATGACATTCCACCCGATGACTCGAACCAAACAGACCTTGGTGTGGATCGATCCATGATTCGATATAGGCCCCGCTTGGTTCCTTGGAATTTTGATGGGTCTCTCTAACGCTCTTAAGAGCATCTCCAGCCGTTTGCCCCCTCCCCCAGGGGCCATTTCTGACGCTATTTTTCGTCCTGGGGAACCGCTTCTCAGCCGCGTACCCAGGCAAACTACGTCGGGCGGTTCAATTTCGGCCGAATTTGCAAAGTTTTGGTTGTTTTCGCCCAAATTCGAGTAAATTCGTTCTAATTCGGCATGATTTCGGCACAGAACATATATTTATCGTAAAATTTTCCCCACACACCGTCGAAAACCAAATATTTTAACATAATTAAACAAGTTTTGAGCACAAATGAAACTAGGCGTTGTCTTTCAGCCTCCAGAGATGATCACGATGCAGCTCTTGGTGCATCTGGGGTCTCGGATCTGCTGTCGCCTAGCTAGGTATGCATTCCATTCTGTCGGTACCTGATGATCGACAGTTGCAAGAGGACCCTGTCTGAAATATGGTTCAGTGTCAAACATTGGGTCGTCACGCTTGTCGTCGATGATCATGTTGTGCAAGATCACACAACAGTTCATCACCTCCGACATATGCTCCTTGGACCAAGTAAGAGCAGGGTACCGGACAAGAGCAAACCGAGCTTGAAGCACACGAAATGCTCGCTCGACATCTTTCCTGCAAGCCTCTTGGCGCTAAGCAAACCAAGACTGCTTGCCTCCTGGTATTGGGTTGGAGATAGTCTTCACAAATGTTGACCATCTTGGATAGATACCATCTGCTAGGTAGTATCCCTTGTCGTACTGGTGGCCATTGATCTCATAGTTCACCGGAGGGGCATGGCCTTTGCCAAGATTTCCGAAGACCGGAGAGCACTGCAGAACGTTGATGTCATTATGAGTTCCAGACATTTCAAAGAAGGTGATGTAGCCCACCCAACTCCACCAAGTGCACCGATGACAAGATCACGAGCAAAGGCCATTCATGATAAGGTGAACTCGCTCCTCTCGCTCCATACTTTCGGTGACTTGCCGGATGGTGCGCTACCTCATGGTTCAACACTTTGTGTGCTCAGGTTCAAACCCACCACGGAGGCCCCGAAAAGCACCCGAGACGATGCACAAGAAGATACCAAGAAGGACGGAGAAGACGGCATCGGATTCGGAGTCCCGGCGGAGAAGATGGGGGAAAAAGACCCCCTCCCGGCCTCAGGACCCGGCCAGGCCGGCCTCCTCACCCTCCAGGCCGGGCACCCACCCGAGGGGGCCGGCTGCCTGGCCGGCCTCAGGCCGGGCTACATGCCGGCCCCAGGCCGGCGTGCGCCTGGGGCGCCCCTCTGCCTCCACCCCGGCCTCATGGCCGGCCATGCCGGGCTCCTAGGCCGGCGTGGACCAAAATGCACGCAAATGACTCATTTTCAACCCCGTTTTCACCTGCTTCGACCCCCGGCTATATAAGGACGACCCCGAGCTAGATCTAGGGTTTTAGAGTTGAATTTAGAACATTGTGAGCTCAGCTCTCTTGTATCCCTCTTTGAGGAACTACTCCTATGGTGTGTACCTAGGAACGTATCAAGGCTACTCCTCCGACTTCGTCGAGGATCGTATCAAGATTCATCCAATTACTTGATCGCCCCCCTTGGGTTTCAATCAAGAATTGTCCAATCTTCCTCTCGTGAATCCTTGAGGTTCTATTGGCGTAGTGGACCGGCTACGGGTGTGAAGCGGTTTCAATCAAGGTGAGTTCAGTTGGATCGATCGTCCTGTAGGCGGCCCTCGGGGTTTAGTTGACGGGAGATTTGGGGTTTTCGGTTCTTACTAGTTATCTCCCTTGCATTTACTTGCGTTTTCCCACGATTCCCCCTCGATTCCCTCTCTCATGTTCATCGCGTTCTTGAGCGTTCTTCGTGTTCTTCGTCGATTCGTGAGATCGGGCCAATCTAGGAGTAACCCTCCGCATCATCTGGTATCCAGAGCTAGATTGACACGAATCCGACACCCACACCCTTTCCATCCACCAATTTTTCTTTTTCCACCATAAATTTCGAAAATCATCAAAAATAGCCAAAAGGGAATTTGACCGATTTGTTGATTCGTTGAGTTTTTCGTGGTTTTGCTTCATAGATTTGTTGCCAAACACCATTCCACATCTTTCTATTCAGCCAATTTTTCCAATTTCGCCGAATTTTTTTCTTGATTTTGAGGGAATTTCGAATTTGAGCCAAAAACTCAGAAAATCTCAGCTCTTCGATTTCCCGACAGATTTTGGAACTTGTTTTTCTTTGTCGTTTGTGATCCAAATTGAGTGCAACAAGTTGCCACGCGACGGCCACGACATCACCTACGCTTCCACATCACCGGGTCGCCACGACATCGACATCCACCGGCCGCAAGTCCGTGATCATCAATAAGAGAGGTATAACTGCTTCCGCTTGAACCACCCCACCCCATTGTGTTACTTACCTATTCGGGCTAGTTCTTTTTACACCGCTTGGCATCACATTTGTGGCATCGAGAGTGCGAGGTTGGTGCTTGTGAGAGATTAGCTACGATTAGGCATTGGCATTTTGGAATCCATCAAAAAGACAAAAAAAGAGAAAAAGAGAAAATAGAAAAAGAAACAAAGGATCGATGCCAATAGCTTTCCATTGTAGGAACATGTAGCATTGCGTCGCAAAAGAGAAATAGTGACCGATTTCCACGGTGCGAATCTTGTTGCCTTTTCAAATTTGCGGTTTGATCTAGCGTCCTCATTGTGTTAGTGTGGCATTGAGCATTAGTCTTCGTTAGGTTCATTTCGTCTTCGCTCGTCCATTGGTCGCACTAACCCCATTTATCCCTTGTGTGTGTGTGTTCCACCATATTTCCATCCACTAGGTTTGGTTTTTGTGTTAACTTTTCTTTGACGTTTCTCCATGTTTGACAATAGACGTTTCTTCGGTTTTGTCGATTTTTCCTCGCCACTTTTCCTAACCCATTTGCCTTCCACATAAATGTTGGGAATATGCCCTGGAGGCAATCATGTATGATGTAATTCCCACTGTATTCATAAAGTTATTAAGTTGTCCTTGTTTTGAACATCTGATATATGTCATTGAATATGTGATTCGATTGTGGAACTATATATTCATGTTGTTCATGGGCATGGTGATGCCATTCCAACGTTCACGGACTTGGCTAAAGAGTTTAGCAAGTCGGACTGACCCACATTGAGATGCAACGATCAAGTCGTCATTTGCATGTCTCAATCAATGTAATCCTTAGACCTGAGGTTGTCGCACAATCCGAGTTGTGGATCACCGACTTAGGTTCTGTCAAACGTTGTTCTGTGACAAGGCAACTATAAAGGCAGACTTCGGGTCGAATGAGAAGCAAGCTGCGTGATGTGGATAATCAAGATGGGATTTTGCCCCTCCTAATGGAGAGATATTCTCTGGGCCCTCTCGAGTGATATGATTCAGGAAGCATGGCCATGCGCGACTCAGTTAAGTGTTAACTGTGTCGATTGACTAAGAGTTAGTCAGATGAATCACATATCACGGATCGAGAAGAGAGTTGAGCTATTTAAGGGATGACGATAAATCGCCTATAGCTCGACAAGGTATATCGTGAGGCAAAAAGGACTAAGATGAATATCACATTGAAAGGTATGTCGTCATGACTCAATGGTACTTGGGAGTCGGCACGTTCTGCTAGGAGCCGCTACCGATTGATCGATTGGGAGTTGGACTCCAATCGTGTCCAAGTCGCCATGAGCCTGCAGGGTCGCACACTTAAGAGCGGGAGCAAGTATTGGTTGGGTTGGACCCGAACCGGAAATGGACTGAGTTAGTGAGTCGGACTCACAGAGGGAATGGGACACAAGTGTTGTGCAGCCCATTACCATACGCTATATAAAGAGGGGCGCAGGTTGCCCAACGGGCACGTTAGTCCACTCTCCCATGCGTTGGGAACCCTAGCCCCACTCAGTCCAGCCGCCGCACCGGACCTAGCAGTCCGCCGTCGGAGCTCCTCCTCGTACGTGTGGATACCGGCAGAGGTGTTGTACGTTCAGCACTTCGACGTTCGAGGGATTGGATCGGCCGGACCGGATCGTGGGACTGCACTGCCCCGACGCGCTTCATCGATAATCCGCAACCGCGCGTCTAGTGGTAATCATCGTGGCCTTCTACCTCGGCTAGATCTTGGGAGTACCGCGTAAGAAAATTTTTCGTTTATCTCTACGCGCCCCAACAGTGGTATCAGAGCGGTAGCTTCTGGTATTAGGCCCGAGATCCGTACATATGTGATATGTAGTTAGCGTTAGATGTGATCTAATTGCTGTTTTGGTGGTCGTTCTATGAGATAGATCGGTTTTGTACAAGGTTGATTGGATCAATCGTACTCGGGGTTAATGGATGATCAGTTTTCCGTGATCATACTGCTAAGGTCGTGGAACAACTTACCCCTACCGGTCGGTTTCCGCCATCGGGGTATACCGTGACACATAAATCCAGTTGCGGTGATCGAAGATCAAAGCGTTTGGTCGAATCGGAATACGGATTAGATTCGGGTAAAATCGTTTTATCCGATGAAGAAATCCATGATCGGAATGCAGATGAGATCTGCGTTTTCCGAAATCGTCGGGTGCTGCCCGCACCCGCGAGGGGCGCTGCCCCTTCGATCCCCGCCCGCTATCCGGCTAGCGGGACCGCCGGCTTCGCCCTGTCGTAGCGCCTTAGATGTCGTTGCGAGTTTCACAACGCCGGTAGATATCGTATCTATGCATAACTTGTTTTTGCAGGAAGTTGTGAATGGTATGGCTTATGTGCATGTGATGTGTGTAATCCATACATGATCTGCGTATCATGTTTATGTCAGCCGGCTGGAGCCTAGGTGCTGTCATTTTATTGTATACCGTCCCGCGTGTCGGATTCTCTATGTAAATTTTCATTTACTAGCTAGTGTAGCTTGTTGGAGAACCCGGTGACATGCAAGTCGATGTACAAGTCGGCTACATGGAGCAAGATGGCACGTGACAAGAGTTGGCACGAGCCGACTTGCAAGCTTCGTGGAGATGGAGATCACCATGAAGAGAGCCATACCATTTCACATTATAATTGCTTTATTTGTGTTATTGTTATGTCTCTATTTACCTCTATTTAGATAGTTGGTAGATTCTTTAATCCCTCAAAGAAGGTCTAGTCGGTCGCCCCGCCAGTGCTGCACCATCACAAGTCGGACATTCTTGGTAGTGGGCTCATAAAATTGAGGTGCTACCAATTCTTTCCGGTTAGGTGGGTTCGAGTCGGACTCTTACAAGCAGAAGCACTTGGTAATCTAGACGAGTCCATCACAACGGTTGTGGGGCTCGGGCGAGGTAGGTTGGGAGCCGGGGCATGTGATGTCACCCAACTAACAGGAGTCGTATAGAGATACGATTGGCAAGGTGTTGCCTACCTAGATCACTTGACGGCTAGCGGTGATGCTAAAGCTCACTAGTCGGCTTGCTTATTTAGGATCTTGAATCACTTAGCAACCATCGGAGGGATGTTGGTTCTAGTGGGAGCATAAGTATTAAAGCGTTTAATATGCCTGCTCTTTTATGAATACATGTCTTAAGTGTTTTTGCGTATTTTCTGTTGTAGATCAATGGCACCTAGCAACCTTCCTCAGTTGTCCGCGTTTGCGTTGAGGTCAATCCTAGAGAAAGATAAGCTTAATGGAACTAATTTCACCAACTGGTATCGTAATCTGAGGATAGTCCTCAAGCATGACAAGAAAGAACATGTTCTAGAAACTCCACTTCCAGATGAGCCTGATGACGATGCGACTGTCGCTGTCATGAATGCCTACCGTAAGGCTAGAGATGAGTCTACGGAAATCAGCTGTCTTATGTTTGCACACATGGAACCGGACTTGCAGCAGCAGTTCGAGAATGTTGAGGCCTACGATATGATCGAAAGCCTCAAAAGTATGTTCCAGGCTCAAGCAAAGACTGAGAGGTATCAAGTCTCTCAAGCTTTGCTTGGCTGTAAGCTGAAAGACGGCGATCCACTGAGTCCGCATGTAATCAAGATGATTGGTTACATACAGTCTTTGGATCGGCTGGGCTTCCCAATTAACGAAGAGTTCGCTACCGATATAATTCTGAACTCTCTTCCTAGTGCGTATGGTTCGTTCATCTCGAACTACCATATGCATGGTATGGATAAGAGTATCACTGAATTACATGGGATGCTCAAAACGGCAGAGGCTGATATCAAGAAAGGCACCAGTCAAGTGTTGATGGTGCAGAATAAGGCTAAGTTCAAGAAGAGTTCTTGGACTAAGAAGAAGAAGGATAAGTCAGGAGGTAGCGCCCATGGCCCTGTCCAGAGTGCTCCCTCAAAGACTAAGCCTTCTCCTACAGCCGGAGCCAATTGCTTCTATTGCAAGCAAGATGGCCACTGGAAGAGGAACTGCACCAAGTATTTGGCTGACAGAGCCAAGAGTGGAGGTGTGACTTCCAACTCAGGTACGCTTGTGTGCAATGTTATAGACATTTATCTTGCTGATGCGCCTAATAGTTCTTGGGTATATGATACCGGATCAGTTATTCACATATGCAACTCGTTGCAGGGACTGGTAAGAACTAGGAGCGTGGCAAGAGGAGAGGTTGACATTCGGGTCGGCAACAAGGCGAGAGTCGCTGCGTTGGAAGTCGGCACGATGCAACTTTATTTACCTTCAGGATTTATTTGGGAACTAAATAATTGTTATTATGTTCCAGCGCTTAGTCGAAACATTATTTCCGCCTCATGTTTGATGAGACAAGGTTATGAGTCGAATATTAAGAATAATGGTTGTTCTTTATATTTGAAAGATATATTTCATGGCTTTGCACCCGTTCAGAACAGGTTATTTATTTTAAATCTTGATAGTGAATCAGTCTATAACATAAATGTTAAAAGGTTGAAACCAAATGATCTGAATATGACTTACTTTTGGCACTGTCGGCTTGGTCATATAAGTTGGAAGCGCATGAAGAAGCTCCATGATGATGGACTTCTAACTTCGTTTGACTTAGAGTCATTCGAGACATGCGAATCATGCCTATTAGGCAAGATGACCAAGACACCTTTTGCAAGGAGTTGTGAAAGGGCGTCCGACTTGTTGGAACTAATACATAGTGATGTATGTGGTCCAATGAGCACGACAGCCAGAGGTGGTTATGAGTACTTCATTACCTTCACTGATGATTTGAGTAGGTATGGATATATCTATTTGATAAAACACAAGTCGGAAGCCTTTGAAAAGTTCAAGGAATTCCAGAGTGAGGTACAAAATCAGCTCGGCAAGAAAATAAAGTTTCTACGGTCGGACCGTGGAGGCGAGTACATGAGCCATGAGTTTGATGACCATCTAAAGAGTTGTGGAATAGTTCCTCAACTCACTCCGCCGGGTACACCGCAGAGAAACGGTGTATCGGAACGGAGAAATCGGACCTTGTTGGACATGGTACGATCAATGATGAGTCGGACAGATCTACCTTTATCATTTTGGGGTTATTGTCTAGAAACTGCAGCTTTCACACTAAACAGAGTACCATCGAAGTCAGTAGAGAAGACACCACATGAGATGTGGACTGGTAAAAAGCCAAGTTTGTCTTTTCTTAAGATTTGGGGTTGTGAGGTATTTGTCAAGCGACTTCAGTCGGACAAGCTCACGCCCAAGTCGGATAAGTGTATTTTCGTGGGGTATCCGAGGGAAACCTTGGGGTACTACTTCTACAACCGGGAAGAGGGCAAAGTGTTTGTCGCTCGGAATGGTGTCTTCCTTGAGAAAGAGTTTCTCGGTCGGGAAGTCAGTGGGAGCACAGTGCAACTCGAAGAAATTCGAGAGGAACCGGCTAGGGGCGAGTCGGCGAACGCCTTGGAGGCGGAGCCGGTCGTGGTACCTACACCGGTTACAGCACCTGAACCACGGAGATCTGCCAGATTACAGAGTGCTCGAGATGTTTTACTGTTAGACAGTAATGAGCCGGCAACTTATTCGGAAGCGATGGTGGGATCTGATTCCGAGTCATGGCTTGGAGCCATGAGATCCGAGTTAAAGTCCATGGATGAAAACCAAGTTTGGAATTTGGTTGATCTTCTTGACGGTGCAAGACCCGTCGAGTGCAAATGGGTCTTTAAGAAGAAAATTGATATGGATGGAAATATTTCCGTCTATAAAGCACGACTTGTCGCGAAGGGGTTCCGACAGGTTCAAGGAGTTGACTACGACGAGACCTTCTCGCCCGTAGCGATGCTTAAATCAATTCGGATCATGTTAGCCATAGCAGCCTATTTCGACTATGAGATATGGCAGATGGATGTCAAGACGGCTTTCCTTAATGGAAATTTAACTGAGGACGTGTATATGATACAGCCCGAAGGTTTTGTCGATCCAGCTAATGCTGACAAGGTATGCAAACTTCAGAAATCCATTTATGGGTTGAAGCAAGCATCTCGGAGTTGGAACATTCGCTTTGATGAGGTAGTCAAATCGTTTGGCTTCATCAAGAGCGATCATGATTCTTGTTTATACAAGAAGTTTAGTGGGAGCAAAGTAAACTTTCTAATCTTATATGTGGATGACATATTACTGATTGGAAATGATGTCATGATGTTGCAAGAAACCAAAGAGTCATTGGAAAGGAGTTTCTCAATGAAGGATTTGGGTGAGGCAACTTACATATTAGGAATCAGGATCTATAGAGATAGATCAAGGCGGCTCATTGGATTGAGTCAGAGTACTTATCTGGACAAGGTTTTGAAGAAATTCAAAATGGAAGAGTCCAAGAAGGGATTCTTACCGATGTCCCATGGCATAAAACTTAGCAAGACTCAGTGTCCTTCGACGACTGATGAGCGAAGTCAGATGAGTGTGATTCCGTATGCTTCGGCAATCGGATCCATCATGTATGCCATGATTTGTACTAGGCCAGATGTTTCCTATGCTCTAAGTGTTACGAGCAGATACCAGGCTGACCCTGGCAAAGCCCACTGGGCAGCGGTTAAAAACATTCTTAAGTATTTGAGAAATACTAAGGAAATGTTCCTAGTTTATGGAGGTGATGAGGAATTCAGTGTAAAGGGTTACACGGATGCGAGTTATCTCACCGACTCAGACGATTCTCGTTCGCAATCTAGATACGTGTTCGTGATGAACGGAGGGGCTGTGAGCTGGAAGAGTTCCAAGCAAGATACGGTGTCTGCATCTACAACAGAGGCTGAGTATATTGCTGCCTCAGAGGCGGCAAAGGAAGCTGTTTGGATCAGGAATCTCCTGATTGATCTTGGTGTGGTTCAGGGCGCGTCCAATCCTTTGGACGTATATTGTGACAACAATGGTGCTATTGCACAAGTCAAGGAACCTAGACAACACCAGAAGAACAAACATATACTCATGCGGTACCACCTCATTCGCCAGTTTGTCGAACAAGGTGATATCAAGTTATGCAAAGTACACACGGATGCAAACATTGCAGATCCGTTGACAAAGGCGCTACCACAGCCTAAGCATGAGGCGCACACGAGAGGCATGGGCATTCGATGCCTAGGCATATGATGCCAGGATGATTGACTCTAGTGCAAGTGGGAGACTGTTGGGAATATGCCCTAGAGGCAATCATGTATGATGTAATTCCCACTGTATTCATAAAGTTATTAAGTTGTCCTTGTTTTGAACATCTGATATATGTCATTGAATATGTGATTCGATTGTGGAACTATATATTCATGTTGTTCATACTAGATTGTCCTTGGTCATTTAGGTTGTGCTGGACACACACCCTAGACTAATGTGAGTGTTGGCTGATGACACGGTTCCACTTGTCATGGGCATGGTGATGCCATTCCAACGTTCACGGACTTGGCTAAAGAGTTTAGCAAGTCGGACTGACCCACATTGAGATGCAACGATCAAGTCGTCATTTGCATGTCTCAATCAATGTAATCCTTAGACCTGAGGTTGTCGCACAATCCGAGTTGTGGATCACCGACTTAGGTTCTGTCAAACGTTGTTCTGTGACAAGGCAACTATAAAGGCAGACTTCGGGTCGAATGAGAAGCAAGCTGCGTGATGTGGATAATCAAGATGGGATTTTGCCCCTCCTAATGGAGAGATATTCTCTGGGCCCTCTCGAGTGATATGATTCAGGAAGCATGGCCATGCGCGACTCAGTTAAGTGTTAACTGTGTCGATTGACTAAGAGTTAGTCAGATGAATCACATATCACGGATCGAGAAGAGAGTTGAGCTATTTAAGGGATGACGATAAATCGCCTATAGCTCGACAAGGTATATCGTGAGGCAAAAAGGACTAAGATGAATATCACATTGAAAGGTATGTCGTCATGACTCAATGGTACTTGGGAGTCGGCACGTTCTGCTAGGAGCCGCTACCGATTGATCGATTGGGAGTTGGACTCCAATCGTGTCCAAGTCGCCATGAGCCTGCAGGGTCGCACACTTAAGAGCGGGAGCAAGTATTGGTTGGGTTGGACCCGAACCGGAAATGGACTGAGTTAGTGAGTCGGACTCACAGAGGGAATGGGCCACAAGTGTTGTGCAGCCCATTACCATACGCTATATAAAGAGGGGCGCAGGTTGCCCAACGGGCACGTTAGTCCACTCTCCCATGCGTTGGGAACCCTAGCCCCACTCAGTCCAGCCGCCGCACCGGACCTAGCAGTCCGCCGTCGGAGCTCCTCCTCGTACGTGTGGATACCGGCAGAGGTGTTGTACGTTCAGCACTTCGACGTTCGAGGGATTGGATCGGCCGGACCGGATCGTGGGACTGCACTGCCCCGACGCGCTTCATCGATAATCCGCAACCGCGCGTCTAGTGGTAATCATCGTGGCCTTCTACCTCGGCTAGATCTTGGGAGTACCGCGTAAGAAAATTTTTCGTTTATCTCTACGCGCCCCAACAATAAAGTGTGTGTGTTGTTGTTTACGGTTTCTTTCGATCTTTTTGGATTCGCTCTTGACATACCGCCCTACACCTAGGCTCGTCCACTAGCCTCAATACGACCAAAAAAGGTAACGTTGGGTAAGTGAGACATCAATTTCTTCAATATCACCCTTGTGTGTTTGAGATGGCTAGGGAAGGAGTATTCTCAAGTCCGAGTTCGGAAGATGAAGGCAACCCATTCTACAACGACAATGCTAATGCCAACTACGTCACCCACAACGACCATTTCCAACTCCGTGCACTAGTGAAGGATGGATTGCAACGCTATGAGCGTCGACTCCAAGAGCAAGAGGCTCGATTGAATGATCAAATGACGCGCATCAACATCAACTTGGCTAATCTTGCCAATCGCCTTCATTCATCATCGTCCTCAAGGTCTCGTCGCTCAAGCCACAACAATCAAGATCTTCACCAACCTCGTCGCCATGACCGCCATGATCGCCATGATCGCAACAACAACTTGGAGGAGGATGGTCAA
Organism: Alopecurus myosuroides; assembly: GCA_028641055.1. Lineage (NCBI taxonomy): Eukaryota > Viridiplantae > Streptophyta > Magnoliopsida > Poales > Poaceae > Alopecurus > Alopecurus myosuroides. Next base: position 278,875,507 of record CM054060.1, read on the forward strand.
CATCAACAACCACAACCACCTCCTCCCCAACCTCAACAAGCTCCGCGACAAAATTGGTATGAGGATAGCTCTCCATCACCACCACCTCGACATCGCCAAGGCCGTGGTGACCCTCTTCAACAACCGCAACGCCCGGACCTTCGACAACATCATCATCCACCTCTTCAAGGCCACGTTCAAGACTATGGCCACAATGACTTCGTGGAAGGTGCTCATCAACATCGAAGATCACCAAGGCGTAATGCGCGTCTCAACAACAATGACCGCCAAGAACATGATCGTCCTCAACACCCTCATGATGAACAAGTGCTTCCGCCACGCCAACAACAAGAACGTCCTCGACATCACCGCCATGACAATAATGATAGTGAACGCCGTGAAGCAAGACTCCGTCACCATCAACAACCCCCACCTAATGACCATCGGCGTCATCCTCCCCATCATGATCGCCACCGCCAAGACAATGAGGATGACCCCTATGATGATTCACCCCCCGTCTATGATGAAGATCCCCATGAGCGACACCATGAGCGTCCCTAACATCAACAAGAAGACAACAACATGAGTGCTCTTCATTTCAATGTCCCAAAGTTCAATGGTGAGAATGACCCCGAAGAATATCTTGCTTGGGCTCTCAAGGTAGACAAGATCTTCGGCATTCACAACTTCACCGATAAGAAGATGGTTGCTCTAGCATCATTGGAATTTGAAGGATATGCACTCTTGTGGTGGGATCGCCTACAAGCCGAAAGAGTCCGCAACCGCATTGCTCCTATTGCCACTTGGAATGAGAGGAAGCAATTCATGCATGCTCGTTTTGTTCCTTGATGGCTCCCAAGTGCAGGAGATCAATTGTAGTACTTTTCGAATTAGAAAGGTTGTTGAACCCACGAGGAGCAGAAGGAACTGGTAAGTAGAATAGCAAAGGAATGATAAAAGCAACAGGTGATTTTGTGTTTTAATTGTGTAGTACAAGTAAAGTAAAATGCGGAAAGTAAATTGCAGCAAGTAGTAGGTCTCAATGAGAGACAAAGCCCAATCCTCTAATGCGCAAGAGGACAAGCTCAAGTGTGTGTTTGTGTCTTATATGTGGAAAACGTTCCCGAGGGCTACACGGATTTAGCTGGCATAGTGATTCATTGCATAACATGTTTGTATATCTTGTCTAGTTTTAATCTTCTTCGGACGGAGCCACAAATAGGAATAGCTAAATAAATAAACTATCACCCCTTATGATGGATCACGTGGCCACTTAAATGACAGCACGACAATTATTAAGACATGATGTCCCACCATAGCCTTATGCTCTAAGGTCCCCGATACAAGTACCCTCATAATGCAATCCAACGACTCTGTCTCAAGTTCCTGTCACCTAAAGACATCATCACGTCACTACACTACGGTGTTCTCCTATGAGCCCATGTAGGTGAAGTGTTGTACAGTCGACGTTCGTACAACACCATCATAGAATCACATAAAAGATAAATACTAGACCAAATAACAACTCATCTTATGTAACAAATCATTGCCAATTCATCCTATGCCCTCAGGAACATGCGGGAACTACTCACAACGTGCAAACATGATCATGTATGGTGACATATGTGGTACAACACAATCTGAAACAATGGATCCACCACCAAATAATGACAAGTACTCAATCCCAAACATGCAACGGAGTACAATAACATGTATCTAGGGTGTAGCAATGATCAAACTATGAGGGGAACGGAGTGGATCACGGTGATGGTGATGGTGGAGATGTAGGTGCTGGTGAGGATGGTGATGGAGATGCCTCCTCCCACGCCAAGGAGGAGATGGGGATGAAGATGGGGATGATTTCCCCTTCTCCGGAGCTCCGGAGCAGCAGGATATGTCTCCCCCACGGAGAGTTTCGAGAGTTTCGCCGCCCTGGCAGCTTTGTCTCGTCTCGGGAAAATTAGGGTGTTCGTTTTTGGGGAAGACGGAGTCGTCAGCAAAAAGACCTCGGGGAGGAGGTGTTGTGGGCCCATTTGGGGGCCCCACACGCGGCCAAGGAATCTGGCCGCTTGGGCTACCCTTTTTTGGGCCTCCTGGCCCTCCTCCTTTGTGTCTTGTGCCCACGGCGTTTCTCCCGAAGAAAAACTGACAGGGTTTCTTTCCTTTCGCAATTTGGATACCTGTAGCTCCTGAAACATCAAAAACATGAAAACATGTGTTTTCTGACACCCAGAAATTAAATACCAAAAATAGGGACTTTGTAGGAAAGTCCCATAAAATCATCTAAAACATGCAAAACAATGACATTACATTGATAAAACATCCCAATAATGCCTATTTGGAGGGTATAAATGATGATATAAAATGCACGTATCAACTCCCCCAAGCTTAAACCTTTGCTCGTCCTCGAGTAAATAAGGACATAGATCATTACATGCATCAATGGACTTATGGTTGATAAATAAATACGGGCATTGTATCATCATCATGTTCAGTTATAATGCAAGATGAATGAATAGAACTCATACACATAAGGATAACATATTCGAAGCTCTAGCAAACACCCCATACTTTTGAAAGCAAATAACCATTGTATGTTGGACAATTGAATTATACTCTTTAATTTGGAGAAAGATAAATGAGTAGAGGTAAAACATGATCAAGTCTAATTTAGTTTCCAAACTATTCAGCTTAAATTACTAATTGTAATGTGGCATCCATTGGGATAAGACTCTCATTGCCCCTTTATCATTAGCATGTTAATTTATGAATGTTGAAGTAATGTGGTTGACAAGGTGTTGGTTGAATGTCTCATGCCCCGTGAGTGTGAAAAACCTACTCCATGATTACTCAACTTAAGATTCCTAATAAGCTTTGTACAATCATAATAAGTATTAATGATGTAACATCCCAAGTATGAAAATACCCCTAGAATGTTTGTTTTCCTGTTAAATTAAAGTATTGCATCATGTCATCATGTTTATTTACTTGTTTGCATTGTTTACTATTTGTTTTGCATCTGTTCTTAATTGTTTTCACATTTGAAATTCAACTTATTTCCAAACTTTATTTCATACTTGCTCTGTTACAACATTTTAAATAAAAATCTCAAATAAAAACAACCCACTTGTTTTCATATTATTCCATATTGATCAACTAATAAAATGGTGCTTTTTATTTCAATTAATTAATTCCAATGTGGTTTCCAATTCAAAGCAAATCATCAACAGCACCTAATTTGAAAGTTATAAAGTACCAAACAAATCATAATCACAATTGTTCTAGTTAATCAATAGGGGTCACCCTAATAAAAACATTGTTTTCAATATTAATTCATTAATTAACAAATTCTTCAAATTCAAACCAAAAACATTCAAATAGCACACCAATTTGAAGTTACAAAAATAATCAAGGCATTTTTATACTCATAGTTTCCAATTAAAGTTATTTGAGTCACCATATTTAAAATTTTGGTTTTAATAGTCATTTAAAAACTCAAAATCATCTAAATTTGATTTAATTAACAAACAGCAAATAAAATTTGAATTTTCAAAAACCTAAGTTGCCAACTGGTAGATGTTGAGCTAACAATCCCACATGTTTTTTCCCTAAATTTTTAAAACTCAAAACCCTATCAATCTCTTCCATTTTCATTTGCTACAAAAAAAAACAGAAAAGCAGAAATAAGAAAAAGAAAAAGAAACGCGCGCGCAGCAGCTTACCTCCTAGCGCGGCCTAGCCCGCTAACTCCCCGCGTACCGGTTCGTTAGCAGCCGCCCTCGTCGTCCCGCGGTACGGCGCGCCATCCGCGCGTGCCACGGCGGCAGAGGATCTCGTCGACGGCCAGGAGCCCCTGCAGCACCCTATTTAGACCCCCTAGGGCGCGCGCCGCAGCCCTAACCCTAGCCACCCACCTAGCCCTCGCGATCGCCGCCGTTTCTCTCTCCCCCGGCGAGATTTCTCCCTCTGAAACTCACCGTTGATCCTTACCGTGGACACCTACTCTGAAAACACGATGATCGCCGGCGTTCCACTCCACCTCTCCTCTGGTTAGTCGCTGGAACCAGGTCTCCGTACCCTCCCCGACGTCCTCGACATCTTCCTGGAAGCTGGGACCACGCACGTCGACGCCGCCATCCTCGACAACTCCGGCAGCCTGCACTGCCACCGAGCCGCGGCGACGACGACAATCGCCAGTGAGCTTTCCACCGTTCCCTCCTCGTTGTCCTCTCTGCTCCACGCACTGCACACTCCTCACTGCACCACCAACAGCAACGCGAGCACGAGCATCACCTGTTGATCGCCGCCGGCCGCTGTCGAACTCCGTCAGGTTTCAGGCATGGTTTTGTTCGTCAGAAAAATTCAGATCCGCGGCCAACACCATATCTTGTTCGCGCGTGGTTAACTGACAACAAACGCGACACCACCCCACTGGCTACAGCACTGCGCACGCGAGCGAGGGGGGCTGGGTTCGATCCCTGGCTCTCCCCTGGGATAAAATCCCACTTTTTTCGACCAAGTGCTGACAGGGAGGCCCCCCTGTCAGCCACTCATGTGCCACGCAAGCGCACAGGTACCCTGGGCCCCCTGGCAGTGCCTAGGGTAGGGTTTTCTGTGCGTGTAAAATGTTTCTAACATTTTCTGTTTTCAAATCTTGGTCCTTTTATTTAACAGATTGGTCCCTAGTTTTAAAAACCTAATAACTTTAGTTTTATAACTCCAAATAGCAAAAATAAAATATGTGTGCTGGTCTAAATTAAATTCTCTATCTATTGGTACCATCTGTTTCCTGTTTTGAATTTTCAAAATGCAATTCAAATTTGAATTCAAATAATTCAATTGCAATTAGCAAAAATTCATAAGTAATTCATACTAATTCAAATAATGCAAATAAAATATGTTTTCCATGCTATTTCAAATACCCTTTTCAAATATAATTTTGTTTCATGGTTTGAATAATTTAACTTGCCTAAATAATTTAAACCTTGTTTAATTCATTTAAATTTGATAAAATCATAACTTGCTCAAATTAAATTATTTTTAAACATGCAAAATATGTTTTCAACCTAGAAAAGTATAAACTTTTCAAATGTGAGTTTGAATTTATGTTTGGAACAACAAAAATTCAAATAAAATTCAAACTTGTTTTAAATTCAATTAAAACTTGTTTAATATTGTTTAAGTCATAATAAATTTATCCTAATTCCTTTTTCAATAATTGAAACATGTAGTCCAACTAAAATTTGGTATTCTTTTCAAATATGAATGTTGTTATTTGTTTTGAACATTTTAAATTGATGAAAACAACAAATGCTAGTGTGACATCTTTAAGTAACCAAAAATTTCCCAACTTAATAAATGATTTCCAAACTTGTTAAATTCCTTTTCCACTTGCATCTACTGTTGTTATTTTGTTGTTATCATCATGCATGCATCATGGTAATAAATTCTCACATGGTAATTAAATTATAGATCATTTGTTTCCACTTAATCAATGGACCTTTTCCATATGCCATCCAATTGCATATGGGTCCATTTAAATTGTGTTACCATGTCCACTAGGTTATTCTGATGCATCTATTAACCTGACATGCATCATCCCATGATTGTGCACTATGCCATGATATTGATTGTTTATATTTCTGTCTTGTTTGTTTGCTTCTTCTCGGATAGACGACGACGTTGAGACAGACGATCTTTACAGCACCCCTTCTGAGGATCTAGCTCAGTACCAGGCTGCTGAGTTTGCAGGCAAGTTATCACTCACATGAACCACTGTGTTCCTTTCAACATTGGTTACCGATACTTCTGTTGTCTATTTTGCTAGCCCTATGTGTAGTTGTTTCTGTTACGAACCTATCACATGAATTCCTTAACCCTGATATTGCCTCACCTCCACTCCTACAACCCCATTGATTGAGCCAGTGTCTTACTAGCATGCTTAGGTTGTTTTGCTCGAGTCTGTTACCCGTTACTTTCTGTTACTATATTTCTATTATGTTATGGGGGCTCGATGTTAACCAACCAACCTGTTAATAATAATATGCTGATAAGCCACCGGCAGGAGGCCCTTTGTGGTTTTGAGGCCTGCTAGTGTCGACCCTAATAGGGAAAGGGTCTTGTCTACTGATCCATGATGAGCGCACTACCCGCATGTGGGAAGCGAGTATGGGCGCCCCCTCAATTTGATTCGATTCGCATCTCGTCCAAATCATCTCATTTAGTTCGTGTTTTCCATTTGCCGCATGCATGTTTTTGTGAGCCCAGCGCGGGGTGGAACTTTTGTAGTCGGCATATAGGGGGACACGGTCTTAGAGTGCTATGAGGGTCCTTTTTCTTTGGGGCTTCATTAGCCGTGCGCCATAGTTTTAAATAGCCCGCTATAGCCTCGATATATCTCCGATATAGCTATCTGAGCATGTTGTCGCTAAATGATAGCATGTACAACTTGTCGCTATAACGCCGCTATAGCCTGCTATATGTCCGCTATAGCTGTTTTTAAGGGTTGCCGCTATATGCGATATCCCGCTATTTAAAACATTGCCGTGCGCCCAAGGTGCTTTGGGCTTGATGCGAAGAAGAGTTGAGTTGTGTTGAGTGCCCCGCTTGGTGGGAGGCATCCCATCTGGCGGGTTATTCATACGTGTACGGCCAAATTGGTGCAACCCTGCAGGGATAAATCTTCTCGAGAAGCCGTGTTTTTCGCGGTTATGGTTGACTTGGTGAAAGTACTGGCTAACAAGTACTCAGAACAACTTACACCTAACTAATGATAACTTGACTAGTAATAGACTTATTGACATAACAACTTGATCCATTATTCATTAATCCAACTGTGTGAGTTATCCTCGGATTGCTTCTTTGGATAAGGGGCGAGATCCAGGATGGGTTTGTTTGAGGTTATCTTTCAGTTGGTTACTATACGCTATCTTATCCCCTTTCTGTTAGCTGGAAGTTGTAGTGTTTCTGTAGTTGGTTAGCGCAGCCAGTTGCAGCATCTTTTATATCCCCTTCTTCCGTTGAACCCAAGGCATCTGTGCTTGGTGTTGACGAGCTACACTTTGGTGAACTGTGAGTCTTGTTTGCCAGTACTTGGATGTACTGACCCCTTTGGGGCTGTGGTTTCCGCAGACTACGCTTACGAGGATCCAGGTGACGGCTACTACGTGGAGTTTGACGAGGCTGCTGACGAGTAGTTAGCGGACCCGGGCAGGATCCGAGACAATGTGGATGGGCTCCGTTTTCTTTTCATTCCCGGCTTCTTAAGCCTATTTGATTTTGTCTGTACTCAGACCCTTTGAATGCTTCCGCTGAGATGTAATGATGTTATGTTGGGACATGTGTCCTCTGGATGATTGTATTTGCTATTCTCTGCCCTATTGAGGGCCAGTTGCAACTTATTTCAATCTTTTGTGTCTTAGAGATATGTTGTGTTATCAGTTTGTTCAAAGCCGTTGACGTACCATGTGTGTATGGTATGAAGTACGTCAATGGTAGTGTCCTGATTTCTACGGGATAGTTTACATCGACGGTGAACAGTGGCGATTGGTTGTCACGCATAAGTGTTGGCCTACTCGTAAGAGGACGCGGGTGCCGGTAAGCCCCGTAATCCAATCAGAATACTGTTCAGTTCGTACGGTGAGTATCCTCTAGAAGTCCGGGTGCGACAAATGGTATCAGAGCCTGTCTGCCTGTAGGATCCCTTTTTACTGGTCGCAGTTTGAGTCTAGAAACTATTTTGTAGCTATATAGGAAAAATGAAACGTGAGAGTAGGAATTCTGCCATTTTTCTTCTTTCCCCACCCACCCACCCTTTTCTGGTAAGGAAGTGCAACGTTGTTTTCTCTTCTCACCCAAACTTTCAAGTTAGGATTTCACGTGTTTTGGGTTCTCCGTAGTACCTCAGGATTTTTGGTCTTGTGTTTCCCGATGTTGCTTCGATATCCTGTTCTTCTCAACATCCTTTTCGTCCGTTGAAACCTTGTTGTTGTTTTCCACTTCAATTCTTCTACCGGCGTCTAATCAAAACCTCCCAAATCATCTGCAGATGGATCTCAGGTTCTACCCGCAGGTGGTTCGGATGACTCGCTGTGAGAGAACCGCCGGTTATCCAGAGATGCTGAGAGACATGGTCACCTATCTGGGGTTCCATTGGGCACCAGAGTACCAGGTCTATGAGCAGCAGCGAGAGTTTGACCAGACCTACTACCAGGCTATCGTCTACATTCTGTCAGATGATGGCATGAGCGTTGTCCACCGCTACGAGGCAGTAGGTTCCACAGTGGATATGGCCGTGCAGCAGGCAGCTTACGTGAGTCTCACCGTCCTTCGTGCTGACTACTGGGGGTTTGACGATTCTATCTATCGCCACATCCCCCGTGGTTACATCACTTCAGCGGGAGCTCACTTCACTCTCTACGACAACTTGGATGTTTATGAGCGTGATAGTTCCAGGCTGCACACCACCGCTCAGTTTGTGAGGCACAGTGACGCAGTTGCCACCACACTTTCTCAGGAGTTGGCTTCAGTCAGGGAGCAGCTCTACCTTGCTCTGACTCGTGTGGCGACTTACACCACAGACTTTGTTGGAGATGAGCGCTTTGCATGTTTCCATCAGACAGTGGGACGTAGTCTGCCAGATGCTGGAGGTTATGAGCCGATCAGAGGTCCACTCCTCGACCTTGGTCCTGGTTACACTGGGATTCCCCGCTTTGGAGCACAGGGAGACGATGATTTCTACTTCACCACACCGAGAGTTGCTCTCAGAGCAGTCCCGATCTACGTGGACCGTCGTTCTACTTACTTCCGTGGGATTCCTCCTCACCGTATCTCTCGTCGTACTACTCGCCGCCGTCCTACGTGATGAGCATGGGAGTACCGATGTATCCGTTCCTAGCTATGTTTAGTTATCCTTTGGCATTCGAACCATGTATTGGTCTGTTGGATATTCTGATGTATTTGAACATGTCATGATGTACCTGTTGGTTATCTATTCATGCGTCGGAATAATCTATCTTTCGGTTACCAAGTCTATCCTTTTCTGTTATTGTGCTAAAATGCATGTCTATTCAGGATGCCGCCAACAAGGAGCAACCCGCCTGAACCACCTCCGATCACGGAGCTGTTGACTCAGATGACTCAGGTCGTGGCACAGATGACCCAGTTCCAGGCTAACCAGCACAACAACCAGAATGCTCCACGGGTCAACATCAAGGAGTTCCTCAGTCTGGGCCCAAAAGCTTTCGTGGCAACACGCGAGCCCCTGGATGCTGATGACTGGATCCGTGACATAGCCAGGACTCTGGAGATTGCACATGTTGCTGAGGAAGATAAGGTCAAGTATGCCACATACCTACTGAAGGGTCAGGCAGCTTCCTGGTGGGAGAACTACCAGACCATGAGAGCTGGCTATCCTATCACCTGGGGTTGTTTCAAGGATGCCTTCCTGAAGCACCACATCCCAGATGGTCTCATGGAAAGGATGCGTGAAGAGTTTTGCTCTCTTAAGCAGGGCAAGCTGGACGTTATCAGCTATCAGACTTAGTTCAATCGCCTCGCTCGATACGCTGGTGACGAGGTGTCCACTGAGGCCAAGAAGATGGCAAGGTTCCGCCGAGGTTTTAACCCGGAACTGAAGTACGCTCTCACCAACATCAAGTGCAAGGACTTCGAGGAGCTCGTTAACACCGCGCTCAATGAGGAAAATGGGCGCAAGGCATTCGAGGATTCTCGCAAGCACTCGCGTGAGGGGGGTTCCTCCTCCAACATGACCACCCCTCCGCAGAAGCGCCGCATCTGGGTGCCAAATGCTGCTGTCACTCGGGCTCCATATGCCCAAGCTTCTCCAGGCTTTGCTCCCCGCCCACCCAACCCATCTCAGATGCATGGTCAGAGGGTTCCAATGGGGCAGCCAAGGCCAGGCACTCCTCGTGTCGTCACTTGCTACAAGTGCAAGGAGATTGGACACTATGCTGATAAGTGCACTCAGAGGCAGCTACCTCCACCTCCTCGCCCCAACACCAACCAGGCAATGGTTCGTGCTCCTCCGGCTAAAGCCTTCAACTCCAACAACGGGCCTGTCGAGAGGACCGCGAGGGTGAATCATATCAAGGCCGACAAAGCTGAGGAAGCTGCTGACGTTGTTCTCGGTATATTACCCGTAAACTCTTTTCCAGCTAAAGTGTTGTTTGATACCGGAGCATCGCATTCTTTTGTGTCAAAGATCTTTGCTACAACGTACAACCTAGCTCTGGTTCCACTAAGCAATCAAATCTATGTTCACTCTCCGGGAACTAAAATGATTACTTCCAAGATAAGTATGGACAATCAAATCCTAATTGGAGGTCGCATATTCCTTGCTTCACTCATGTTGCTGGGAAATTCTGACATTGATGTCATTCTGGGCATGGATTGGTTGAAGACCCACAAAGCAAAAATTGACTGTGCTCAAAAGTCAATAACTCTCTCTCACCCTTCTGGCCAGATAGTCTATTCTCCATATGAATCAAGGTCTATTCAGCTGTTCAACCTCGATGCAAAACCTCTTCCTGCAATTGAGAATGTTCCGGTGGTTTGTGAATTCCCTGACGTGTTTCCAGAAGAGTTTCCAGGGATGCCTCCGGACAGAGCAGTTGAGTTCGTGATCGAGCTTGAGCCAGGTACTGCTCCAATCTCTAAGCATCCATAAAAGATAGCTCCTCCTGAACTGAAATTGTTGAAGGAGCAAATCGATATGTACATGGAGAAAGGTTACATTCAGCCTAGTTCCTCCGCTTGGGGTTGCCCAACTCTGTTTGTTGCCAAGAAGGATCAAACAAAGAGACTCGTGGTTGACTATCGTCCTCTCAACAAGAAAACCATCAAAAACAAGTATCAAATTCCTCGTATCGATGATCTTTTTGATCAACTTGCTGGAGCCTCAATATTCTCAAAGTTGGACTTGAGGATGGGTTACCATCAGATAAAGATCAGAAAGGAAGATATTCCTAAGACAGCTTTCACCACTCGGTACGGTCTATATGAATACACCGTCATGTCCTTTGGTCTCACCAATGCACCGGCGACATTCTCCAGACTTATGAATTCTGTCTTCCATGAATACCTCGACAAGTTCGTTGTGGTATATCTTGATGACATTCTAGTCTACTCCAAATCCGAGGAAGAGCATGGAGAACACCTTCGTCTCACTCTCATGAAACTTCGCGAGCATCGTCTATATGCCAAGTTCTCCAAATGTGAGTTCTGGATTCCAGAAGTTGCTTACCTTGGTCATATCATCTCTGCCAAAGGCATAGCCATTGACCCGGAAAAGGTTAAGGCAATTGTTGATTGGAAACCCCCTAAGACGGTGAAGCAAGTCAGAAGTTTTCTTGGCCTGGCTAGCTATTGCCGTCGTTTCGTCCAAAACTTTTCCAAGATTGCCAAACCTCTCACTGATCTCACAAAGAAGGACAAAAAGTTCGTTTGGACTCCACAATGTGATGAGAGTTTCAATCTCCTGAAGACTAAACTCACTTCCACACCTGTTCTGGTTGGCCCAGATACTACCAAACCTTTCCAGATATTCTGCGATGCATCTCTCCAAGGTCTAGGTGCACTTCTTATGCAAGAACGTCAAGTTGTGGCCTATGCTTCACGTCAGTTGAACCCACATGAGCAAAACTATCCCACACATGATCTTGAACTTGCAGCAGTTGTGTTTGCCCTCAAGAAATGGAGACAATACTTGTTGGGTAACAAAACTGAAATCTTTTCCAATCATAAGAGTCTGAAATACATCTTCACTCAACCAGATCTAAACCTCAGGCAAAGGAGATGGATTGAGAAGATTAAAGACTTTGATCTCACCATTTCTTACACTCCAGGCAAGGCTAATGTTATGGCCGATGCTCTCAGCCGCAAATCCTATTGCAATAATCTCATGATAATGGAAAGCCAACCTCCACTTCATGAAGAATTCCAGAAGCTGAACCTTGGTCTTGTTCCTCAAGGTTATCTTGCTAGCTTGACAGCCAGTCCAACTCTCGAGGACAAGATTGGTTCTGAACAACTTCGTGATACTGAAATCAAGAAGATTGTAGAGCACATCAAAGAAGGCAATGATAAATTCAAGTCCTTCTCAATTGATGACAAGGGAACTGTGTTCTTCGAAGGACGCATTGCAGTTCCTCAGATTCAAAGTCTCAAAGATGTCATTCTCAAGGAGGCTCATGAAACTCCTCTCTCCATCCACCCTGGAAGTACAAAGATGTACCAGGATCTCAAGACTCTGTATTGGTGGACTGGCATGAAACGTGAAATTGCTCAATACGTTTCTGAATGCGACGTTTGTCAACGTGTTAAGGCAGTTCATCAGAAAACAGCAGGTCTACTCCAACCTCTGAAAATTCCTGAGTGGAAGTGGGACATGATTGAAATGGACTTCGTTACTGGGTTTCCAAAGTCCAAGAAGGGCAACGATGCAATCTTCGTTGTTATTGATCGTCTCACTAAAGTAGCTCACTTCTTTGCTGTCAAGGAAACTATCTCAGCTAGTCAGTTAGCAGAGCTCTACACAGCAAGGATTGTTCCTCTTCATGGTGTTCCATTGGAAATAATCTCAGACCGTGGAAGTATCTTCACTTCTCATTTCTGGAAGAGTTTTCAAGAAGCATTGGGCACCAAACTTCTGTTCAGCACAGCTTATCACCCTCAGTCTCAGGGGCAAGTCGAAAGAGTCAATCAGATTCTCGAGGATATGCTCAGAGCATGTGGTCTCTCCTTTGGCATGAAATGGGAGGACTGCCTTCCATATGCTGAATTATCCTACAACAACAGCTACCAGGCAAGCCTAGGCATGGCACCATTTGAGGCATTGTATGGCCGCAGATGCAGGAGTCCAATCAATTGGTCTGGAGCTGGTGAACGTTCACTCTTAGGCCCTGACATTGTTAAGGAAGCCGAGGAGAAAGTTCGTATCATTCGTGACAATCTCAAGATTGCTCAGTCTCGTCAGAAGAGCTATTATGACAGCAAGCACCGAGATATGATCTATGCACCTGGTGATAAGGCATATCTCCGTGTAACTCCCCTCAGAGGCACTCATCGTTTTGGTGTGAAAGGAAAGCTTGCACCAAGGTACATTGGTCCTTTCAACATTTCTCTCAAGGCGGGAAGAAAATGCCTATCGTCTTGAACTTCCAGAAAAACTATCCAAGGTGCACGATGTGTTCCATGTGTCACAGCTCAAGAAGTGTTTCAAAGATCCAGATCGTGCAGTTGATCATGATTCCATTGAACTGCAAGATGATCTCTCTTATGAGGAGCACCCTATTCGTATTCTCGATGAGACCGAGCGTAAGACTCGCAACAAGAGCACCAAGTTCTTGAAAGTGCAGTGGTCGCATCATTCCGATAAAGAGGCAACGTGGGAGACCGAAGAGGATCCTCGCAAGAAGTATCCAGACCTTTTCGTTTCTCAGTAAGGAATCTCGGGGCGCGATTCCTTCAAGGGGGGGCGTTTTGTAACATCCCAAGTATGAAAATACCCCTAGAATGTTTGTTTTCCTGTTAAATTAAAGTATTGCATCATGTTATCATGTTTATTTACTTGTTTGCATTGTTTACTATTTGTTTTGCATCTGTTCTTAATTGTTTTCACATTTGAAATTCAACTTATTTCCAAACTTTATTTCATACTTGCTCTGTTACAACATTTTAAATAAAAATCTCAAATAAAAACAACCCACTTGTTTTCATATTATTCCATATTGATCAACTAATAAAATGGTGCTTTTTATTTCAATTAATTAATTCCAATGTGGTTTCCAATTCAAAGCAAATCATCAACAGCACCTAATTTGAAAGTTATAAAGTACCAAACAAATCATAATCACAATTGTTCTAGTTAATCAATAGGGGTCACCCTAATAAAAACATTGTTTTCAATATTAATTCATTAATTAACAAATTCTTCAAATTCAAACCAAAAACATTCAAATAGCACACCAATTTGAAGTTACAAAAATAATCAAGGCATTTTTATACTCATAGTTTCCAATTAAAGTTATTTGAGTCACCATATTTAAAATTTTGGTTTTAATAGTCATTTAAAAACTCAAAATCATCTAAATTTGATTTAATTAACAAACAGCAAATAAAATTTGAATTTTCAAAAACCTAAGTTGCCAACTGGTAGATGTTGAGCTAACAATCCCACATGTTTTTTCCCTAAATTTTTAAAACTCAAAACCCTATCAATCTCTTCCATTTTCATTTGCTACAAAAAAAAACAGAAAAGCAGAAATAAGAAAAAGAAAAAGAAACGCGCGCGCAGCAGCTTACCTCCTAGCGCGGCCCAGCCCGCTAACTCCCCGCGTACCGGTTCGTTAGCAGCCGCCCTCGTCGTCCCGCGGTACGGCGCGCCATCCGCGCGTGCCACGGCGGCAGAGGATCCCGTCGACGGCCAGGAGCCCCTGCAGCACCCTATTTAGACCCCCTAGGGCGCGCGCCGCAGCCCTAACCCTAGCCACCCACCTATCCCTCGCGATCGCCGCCGTTTCTCTCTCCCCCGGCGAGATTTCTCCCTCTGAAACTCACCGTGGACACCTACTCTGAAAACACGATGATCGCCGGCGTTCCACTCCACCTCTCCTCTGGTTAGTCGCTGGAACCAGATCTCCGTACCCTCCCTGACGTCCTCGACATCTTCCTGGAAGCTGGGACCACGCACGTCGACGCCGCCATCCTCGACAACTCCGGCAGCCGCACTGCACCGAGCCGCGGCGACGACGACAATCGCCTGTGAGCTTTCCACCGTTCCCTCCTCGTTGTCCTCTCTGCTCCACGCACTGCACACTCCTCACTGCACCACCCCCAGCAACGCGAGCACGAGCATAACCTGTTGATCGCCGCCGGCCGCTGTCGAACTCCGTCAGGTTTCAGGCATGGTTTTGTTCGTCAGAAAAATTCAGATTCGCGGCCAACACCATATCCTGTTCGCGCGTGGTTAACTGACAACAAACGCGACACCACCCCACTGGCTACAGCACTGCGCACGCGAGCGAGGGGGGCTGGGTTCGATCCCTGGCTCTCCCCTGGGATAAAATCCCACTTTTTTTCGACCAAGTGCTGACAGGGAGGGCCCCCTGTCAGCCACTCATGTGCCACGCAAGCGCACAGGTACCCTGGGCCCCCCTGGCAGTGCCTAGGGTAGGGTTTTCTGTGCGTGTAAAATGTTTCTAACATTTTCTGTTTTCAAATCCTGGTCCTTTTATTTAACAGATTGGTCCCTAGTTTTAAAAACCTAATAACTTTAGTTTTATAACTCCAAATAGCAAAAATAAAATATGTGTGCTGGTCTAAATTAAATTCTCTATCTATTGGTACCATCTGTTTCCTGTTTTGAATTTTCAAAATGCAATTCAAATTTGAATTCAAATAATTCAATTGCAATTAGCAAAAATTCATAAGTAATTCATACTAATTCAAATAATGCAAATAAAATATGTTTTCCATGCTATTTCAAATACCCTTTTCAAATATAATTTTGTTTCATGGTTTGAATAATTTAACTTGCCTAAATAATTTAAACCTTGTTTAATTCATTTAAATTTGATAAAATCATAACTTGCTCAAATTAAATTATTTTTAAACATGCAAAATATGTTTTCAACCTAGAAAAGTATAAACTTTTCAAATGTGAGTTTGAATTTATGTTTGGAACAACAAAAATTCAAATAAAATTCAAACTTGTTTTAAATTCAATTAAAACTTGTTTAATATTGTTTAAGTCATAATAAATTCATCCTAATTCCTTTTTCAATAA
The DNA here is from genome assembly GCA_028641055.1 of Alopecurus myosuroides. NCBI lineage: Eukaryota > Viridiplantae > Streptophyta > Magnoliopsida > Poales > Poaceae > Alopecurus > Alopecurus myosuroides. The sequence continues at coordinate 278,891,291 of CM054060.1, forward strand.
TTGAAACATGTAGTCCAACTAAAATTTGGTATTCTTTTCAAATATGAATGTTGTTATTTGTTTTGAACATTTTAAATTGATGAAAACAACAAATGCTAGTGTGACATCTTTAAGTAACCAAAAATTTCCCAACTTAATAAATGATTTCCAAACTTGTTAAATTCCTTTTCCACTTGCATCTACTGTTGTTATTTTGTTGTTATCATCATGCATGCATCATGGTAATAAATTCTCACATGGTAATTAAATTATAGATCATTTGTTTCCACTTAATCAATGGACCTTTTCCATATGCCATCCAATTGCATATGGGTCCATTTAAATTGTGTTACCATGTCCACTAGGTTATTCTGATGCATTTATTAACCTGACATGCATCATCCCATGATTGTGCACTATGCCATGATATTGATTGTTTATATTTCTATCTTGTTTGTTTGCTTCTTCTCGGATAGACGACGGCGTTGAGACAGACGATCTTTACAGCACCCCTTCTGAGGATCTAGCTCAGTACCAGGCTGCTGAGTTTGCACGCAAGTTATCACTCACATGAACCACTGTGTTCCTTTCAACATTGGTTACCGATACTTTCCGTTGTCTATTTTGCTAGCCCTATGTGTAGTTGTTTCTGTTACGAACCTATCACATGAATTCCTTAACCCTGATATTGCCTCACCTCCACTCCTACAACCCCATTGATTGAGCCAGTGTCTTACTAGCATGCTTAGGTTGTTTTGCTCGAGTCTGTTACCCGTTACTTTCTGTTACTATATTTCTATTATGTTATGGGGGCTCGATGTTAACCAACCAACCTGTTAATAATAATATGCTGATAAGGCACCGGCAGGAGGCCCTTTGTGGTTTTGAGGCCTGCTAGTGTCGACCCTAATAGGGAAAGGGTCTTGTCTACTGATCCATGATGAGCGCACTACCCGCATGTGGGAAGCGAGTATGGGCGCCCCCTCAATTTGATTCGATTCGCATCTCGTCCAAATCATCTCATTTAGTTCGTGTTTTCCATTTGCCGCATGCATGTTTTTGCGAGCCCAGCGCAGGGTGGAACTTTTGTAGTCGGCATATAGGGGGACACGGTCTTAGAGTGCTATGAGGGTCCCTTCTCTTCGGGGCTTGATTAGCTGTGCGCCCAAGGTGCTTTGGGCTTGATGCGAAGAAGAGTTGAGTTGTGTTGAGTGCCCCGCTTGGTGGGAGGCATCCCATCTGGCGGGTTATTCATACGTGTACGGCCAAATTGGTGCAACCCTGCAGGGATAAATCTTCTCGAGAAGCCGTGTTTTCCGCGGTTATGGTTGACTTGGTGAAAGTACTGGCTAACAAGTACTCAGAACAACTTACACCTAACTAATGATAACTTGACTAGTAATAGACTTATTGACATAACAACTTGATCCATTATTCATTAATCCAACTGTGTGAGTTATCCTCGGATTGCTTCTTTGGATAAGGGGCGAGATCCAGGATGGGTTTGTTTGAGGTATCTTTTAGTTGGTTACTATACGCTATCTTATCCCCTTTCTGTTAGCTGGAAGTTGTAGTGTTTCTGTAGTTGGTTAGCGCAGCCAGTTGCAGCATCTTTTATATCCCCTTCTTCCGTTGAACCCAAGGCATCTGTGCTTGGTGTTGACGGGCTACACTTTGGTGAACTGTGAGTCTTGCTTGCCAGTACTTGGATGTACTGACCCCTTTGGGGCTGTGGTTTCCGCAGACTACGCTTACGAGGATCCAGGTGACGGCTACTACGTGGAGTTTGACGAGGCTGCTGACGAGTAGTTAGCGGACCCGGGCAGGATCCGAGACGATGTGGATGGGCTCCGTTTTCTTTTCATTCCCGGCTTCTTAAGCCTATTTGATTTTGTCTGTACTCAGACCCTTTGAATGCTTCCGCTGAGATGTAACGATGTTATGTTGGGACATGTGTCCTCTGGATGATTGTATTTGCTATTCTCTGCCCTATTGAGGGCCAGTTGCAACTTATTTCAATCTTTTGTGTCTTAGAGATATGTTGTGTTATCAGTTTGTTCAAAGCCGTTGACGTACCATGTGTGTATGGTATGAAGTACGTCAATGGTAGTGTCCTGATTTCTACGGGATAGTTTACATCGACGGTGAACAGTAGCGATTGGTTGTCACACATAAGTGTTGGCCTACTCGTAAGAGGACGCGGGTGCCGGTAAGCCCCGTAATCCAATCAGAATACTGTTCAGTTCGTACGGTGAGTATCCTCTAGAAGTCCGGGTGCGACAAATGACATCATAGAGAATTGCAAAGAGGTACCTCTTGCCCCATGACATAGAAACCAGCCCATGTCACAATAACAAGATGAACAAACGGAGTAGACTCATCATCCTTTTATATTTCATTCACTATATGCATAGCTTCTTATTTTATTGTAGGATGTGTTTGTAGAGTCCACTCTAGCTGTAAGTAAATTTCCACCATGATCAAGCATGGCTTGGATTAGCGGCCCAATGCAATTTCTCTAGTCATATATACTTACTCATCAAAACTTACTATTCCTGTATTTCATTTCGGCATGGCACGAGTCCAAAACAAAAGCACATGACATCAACTAAATACAAAATTTCTTTGTGCAATGTTGAAAGCTTTTCACGTGATGCACGTGTTAGCCAACTCCCAACCAAAATCCTTGTCAAGCACAAAACTTTTAGCTCGCATCAATGGGTCATGTTTGTTAAGTGCAATAGAAATAAATGTGTGCATTCAAAAGTTCGTGGGAGTCTTATCCCAAATTCAGCCCATGCCAATTAATAACATAAGCATCTTAATTTAGAGCATAAATGAAACTATAACATGGTGAACATGCTCGGAATAGCCATTAAGCTAATAGATAGATAGTGGATTTATGTCATATTGAGATAATTCTACAATTGTCCAACACACTCAAGTTAATTAATTTCAAGGCAAGATGTGATTGAAACCTCTAAATATGCCATGCTCATTTGCACGAGTCTTACCCATAAATCCCCAAAACAAGGGAATCATGAATGACACCATACTTTATTATTCATTGATAAACCATAAGACAGGGATGCGTGATAATGCTCAATGAGCTCACTCAAGCCTAAACGAAAACGATACTAGATAATAAAAGCAAGACACACCAAAACTAGATAGACATGATAAAGCTGATAAAAGACGGGGGATAGGTGAAACTCCCCAAGCTTAGATGGTTGCGGCAATTTCTTCATTCTCCCTTCTTCTCGTACTCAGCCCACCACTCTTTCTTCTTCTTGTCGTAATCTTCCTTCCACTCTTCCTGCTTCCATGGAAAAGGTCTTCCAGTGTGGAAGGACATGGGTGGATCATTGTACCTGAGAGTGGCAGCTTCTGCAATCTTCTTGAAACGTTCTTCATACTCACAGTTCTGGTTCTCCATGTCCCACATCAGAGCTTGGTACCTATCCATCTCTGATATGACACGCAGATACCTAGTCCCCAGGTCCTTGATCCTCTCCTCGTACTCCTCTATCTTCTTCTCCAGCTCCAGATTCATGAAGTGGTGGGCATCAAGGTTGCGTTCAACAATAGAGTTATACCTGAAAACAGTTTGTTCCAGAGCCTCCAGCCTCTCCTCCAGTGTGCCTTCGGTCTTGGGAGCCTTCACCTCCTCCATGAGCAACACACCATCCTTCAAGGTCAGGGTTTTCATGGGGGTCATCACGGAGTTGAGGTAATGGTTCACAATGCCTCCCTTGGGTGGATCTTCCCCCCTAGGTTGGATCCAGAGCTTGACATGGCTAAACCCTGGCAGACAAAAACAGTAGAAACAAAGATCGCGCGAGAACTCTCGGTGCGGGATTAGATCGACAAAAGGGGGTATATATTGACGGGTTTTAGGGTAAGACGAAGTGTCGGAGTCGAAAACGAGACGGGACTCCGAGGTGGAAAAGGGGTACCTCCACACGGCCAAGGAATCTGGCCGCGTGTGGGGTCCTCTTTTCCCCCTCGAGGTCCAATTCCTTCCAATTTTCTTGTCCCACACGTTAATTTCCATAAAAAATGAGTTCCGTAAGTTTTCACGCAATTCCGAGAAACTTCCAAACACAATAATTGTAAATTATTGAATTTGGGTTTCTGAAACTGCAGGATCCCTTACAATTACCTCCTCCGGTGTCATTAACTTTATCTCCTCGATGGTTCCTATGAAGCTCTTTCCTACAATATAATGTTTTAGGCGTTGTCCATTGACCACATGAGGTTTACCTTTCATATCACCGTGAAGACGGATGGCCCCCGAACGGTATACCTCCTGTACTACCAATGGACCCTGCCGTTTTGAAGCTAATTTCCATGCAGAAAACTTAAAACGAGAGTTGTACAATAGTACTTGATCACCTACTTTAAATTCCTTTCTTTTAATTTTCTTGTCATGCCAAATTTTAACTTTCTCTTTAAACAATTTTGCACTTTCATATGCTTCATTCCTCCATTCATCTAATAGATTTAGGTCAAGCAATCTCTTCTCCCCCGCTGTTTTTAAATCAAAATTTAATTTCTTAATAGCCCATCTAGCTTTATGTTCTAATTCAACGGGTAAATGACATGCTTTTCCATAAACCATTTTATAAGGAGACATACCCATAGGATTTTTATAAGCAGTTCTATAAGCCCACAAGGCATCATTAATTTTAAGTGGCCAATCAGATCTAGCTCTGTTTACTGTTTTCTCTAAAATAAGTTTAATTTCCCTATTACTTAATTCAACTTGTCCACTAGTTTGAGGATGATATGGTGATGCAATTCTATGATTAACATTATATTTTGCCAATGTTTTTCTAAGAACATCATGCATAAAATGAGATCCACCATCAGTAATTAAAAATCTAGGAACACCAAATCTAGGGAATAATTTCTTTAAGCATTTGCATGGCTGTGGCATGGTCTGCACTGTTAGTAGGAATTGCTTCTACCCATTTTGTAACATAATCAACAGCAACCAAAATGTGAGTATGTTTTGTACTAGATGCAGGAAATGGTCGCATAAAGTCAAAACCCCACACATCAAATGGTTCAAGTGGTAATGTATAGTTCATAGGCATTTCATTCCTTCTACCAATGTTTCCTACTCTTTGACATTTATCACAAGTTTTAACATATTCAGCACAATCCTTGAATAGAGTAGGCCAATAAAAACCACATTGTAATACCTTTGCTGCAGTACGATCTCCTGCATGATGTCCTCCATAGGGACTGTCATGACAATCTCTTATAATAGCCTGATGTTCATGCTCAGGTACACAACGTCTAATAATGCCATCAACACTTTTCTTATACAAGAATGGATCATCCCAAAAGTAATGTCTAAGGTCATAAAAGAATTTCTTTCTTTGCTGGTAAGTAAATTGTGGTGGCATAACTTTCCCAACAATAAAATTTGCATAATTAGCAAACCAAGGAGATGCAACTTTAGCACTAGAAACACTAACAAGGGCAAGTTGTTCATTAGCAAAACTATCATTAATAGGAATAGGATCATCAGGTATATTTTCCATTCTAGAAAGATGATCAGCTACGGGATTATCTTCTCCTTTCCTATCTACTATGTGTAAATCAAATTCTTGCAACAAAAGTACCCATCTTATTAGCCTAGGCTTAGCATCTTTATTATTCATCAAATATTTATTAGCAGAATGATCAGAGTGCGCAGTGACTTTTGAATCAATTATGTAAGATCTAAATTTATCACATGCAAATATTACCGCTAAAAATTCTTTTTCAGTTGTAGCATAATTTCTTTGAGCACCATCTAGTGTTTTACTAGCATAGTAAATAACATTCAATTTCTTATCAACCCTTTGGCCTAAAACAGCTCCAACTGCATAATCACTAGCATCACACATAATTTCAAAGGGCAAGTTCCAATCAGGAGGTTGAATAATAGGTGCAGTTATTAAGGCTTTCTTTAAAACATTAAAGGATTCTATGCAATCATCATTAAAAGAAAACGGAACATCCTTTTGCAAAAGATTGGTTAGAGGCTTTGATATTTTAGAGAAATCTTTAATGAACCTACGATAAAAACCTGCATGACCGAGAAAACTTCTTATACCTTTGATGTCTCTTGGATATGGTAATTTCTCAATAGCTTCAATTTTTGCTGGGTCAACTTCTATTCCTCTTCCAGAAATACGATGCCCAAGAACAATTCCCTCTGTTACCATAAAGTGACACTTCTCCCAATTAAGAACAAGGTGTTGGTCTTCACAATGCTGCAAAACTTTGTTAAGGTTGAACAAGCAATTATCGAAAGAAGTACCATACACCAAAAAAATCATCCATAAAGACTTCCACTATATTTTCAATATAATCAGCAAATATAGCATTCATGCATCTCTGAAAAGTAGCAGGCGCATTACATAAACCAAAAGGCATTCTCCTATAAGCAAATGTACCATATGGGCAAGTAAAAGTGGTCTTTTCCTGATCATCACTATGAACTAGAATTTGAGAGAAGCCTGAATACCCATCTAAATAACAAAAGTGAGAATGTTTAGATAATCTCTCTAGCATTTGATCAATAAAGGGCAATGGATAATGGTCCTTACGAGTTGCTTTATTTAATTTTCTATAATCAATGCACATTCTATAACCAACACAGTACGTTGAGCAACAAGTTCATCATCTTTATTAGGAACCACAGTAATTCCACCTTTCTTAGGAACACAATGAACAAGACTAACCCATTTACTATCAGCTATAGGATAAATAATACCAGCCTCTATGAGTCGAATTACCTCCTTTCTTACCACTTCCTTCATTTTTGGATGTAGACGGCGTTGGAAATCAACAACAGGTTTAGCATCTTCTTCCAAATTAATTTTATGCATACATAGAGATGGACTTATGCCCTTAAGATCATCAAGAGAATAACCAATAGCCTTACGGTGGGCTTTAAGCACATCAAGTAATTTCTCTTCTTCCTCGGCTGAAAGGTTAGCATTAATAATAACAGGATATATATTTTTCTTATCCAAGTATGCATATTTCAGATTTTCAGGCAAAGGCTTTAATTCAAAACTAGGATCTCCTTTAGGAGGTGGGAGTACTCCTAGATTATCAGGTGGAATATACAATTGTAATTGTGGAGGTTGCTGCCATAATATTTGTTCTAAAGCTTCTTTTTCTGCATCATTAAATGACTCTTCCTGATTAAGCATATAACATTCCACCACGTCTGATGAAGCTACATCTATATGAGCAAGAGTTTCAATTATATCTTTAGATTTTGGTTCTTTCTTAGCAGGTTTATCAGCAAATTTATAAAAATTAAATTCAAGTTTCTCTCCAGCACATTCAATAAACACCCTTTCTCTAGGCAAATCAATTTCAGCACCAACAGTATGTAAGAAAGGTCTACCAAATATAATAGGACAGAAAGAATCTTGTGGACAACCAACCATAATAAAATCAGTAGGATATTTTATTTTCCCTACCAATACTTCAACATCTCTAACAATTCCAAAGGGACTAATATAATCTGTATTAGCAAGCTGAATGGTCATACCTGTTTCTTCCATGGTGATAGGATCAATATCAGGCTTAATTTCTTGATAGAGAGAATATGGAATGAAACTAATGCTTGCTCCAATATCACATAAACCCTGATAACAAGAAGTCCCAATAGAGCATGATATAATTGGCTTACCAACTTTGGATGAATTCCCTTTAATAACTTTGGTAGCATCTTCACATAAATAAACATCAACATGATCTTCTTCATTTAATTGCTTAATAATAGAGACTTGGTTCTTGACTTCCACCTGTTCTTTAGGATGAGAACATCTCTTTCTACTTTTGTCAGCAATAGCAATAAGCAAATTCTCTTTAACTTTTTCAGGATAGGGAGGTGGTTCAATATATTCTTCTATTACTAAAGATGACACTGGTGTTTCTTTAATAAATTTAGGGACAACAATAGAAGATTTAACAGGTTCAACATAATAATCAAAGCCACTTTTAGGAATTCGAATGTGCTCAGCAAATTTCTTAGCTATTTCAATTGCAACATATGGATCAAGACCAAAATCTTTAATAACATTCTTGAACAAAATAGAACTAGAGAAACTTTCTACACATGAATATCCATAATCAAAATAAGCTTCATTACCTTTGTCTAGGTCCCAATATTCAGAGTTCTTCGAAATAATTTCCAATAAATTCCAAGCTTCTTCTGCAGTATTATTTGTAAAGCTTCCTCCAGATGAACCATCCAAATATTGCTTTAGCCTATCAGGTAGTCTCACATAAAAGTTTATCAATATAAGTTTATTTGTGAGATCATGACAATGATTCTTACGAAGGAGGTCCTTAAGCCTCCCCCAAGCTTGAGTAATACTCTCTCCAAGGTGTGGCCAAAAATTAAATATAAAGCAACGGTTCTCATAAGCCTCTTTAGGAGTAAAATATCTCTATCTCTACTATCTAAAAGAAAAATTCTGTTCCGTCTTCGCCCAGCACCAGGATACGTCGTCCTTTCGTCCGCCTCTCTGTACACTCCGTCCGGAAATTTCTCCCGCTGCCCAATAAAATTCCCATCGCTCACCGCGTGGAGGCCCGCTAGGGTAATCGTCTCCTATCCCAACGCCTCCTATTTGCCCCGCAGCCGCCTCTAACCTCTGTCTTCGCTCTCCTCCTGTTTGGTGGTGCCTGTACGACCCAGGAACCTCACGACAGACGACCGCGTCCTTTCGTCTCCTGCGGTCTTCCAATCCCAGAAATCCAACCCTACACCTAGACTGCAGCGACTGTACGTCGCCATGGGAGACCCGTATGTGCATAGGTAGGTCACGCGGACGTTCTCTGCATCGATGGCGCTCCACCTCTGTACGCGGACGTTCTTTTTTGGGAGACCTCTGCCGCTCCAGATTGGCGCAGTTGTGCTCCACCACGGAGTCCTATGAGCGCGTGGCTCGGCCACCGCCCCAATGGCGCGTCGCCGTGTTCCTCAAGAGAGGCATTGCTACTCCCCTCTGTCGCGCGTGGTCTGGTCCCTCTAGCTTTGGCTACAGCGTCCGCTCGTAGCCTGGCGACAACAGCTCAGGTCTGCCGGCTTTTCGCCGGCAATTCAATTGGCGCAGCCTCGGCCTGGCTTCCGGGTGATGTTCATGAGTTTGCTGCATCTCCTCGAGAAATCCGTGCTCAAGCCATGTGTGTGAGCTGACCATGGCTTATTGTCCGGTTGTATTGGCACAAGGCATTTGGATTTTTCATTCTCCAATTGTCTCTCTCTTCAGTATCAAGTATCAGCTGGCATGCTGCAACAGTTTCTCCAATTGGATTTTTCATTTTGTACACCTACAGAGTTTATATATCCAGCGTTCATGCATTCCTTTGTGCTTCTGTAGGTGCTTCTCGGTAGCAGAAGATTGAAGGAAATATCATGTACTATTGTATGACATGTTTAGCTAGAATCATATTCCTTGATCGCCTACACAATCTATGGTATGTTTAATGTTTTTCTGGTTGTTGGTCGTAGCTATCACTGCACCTTCTCTAATATTTGCATGAAGTCTGCTCAACTCAATGCCTTAGAGTAATACAATTCCTCTTGACTTCCATGGATAACATGGAGAATGCATATGGGATATCCAAAACTAGCTTAATTTCTACCTTTTTTTGTATGCTATACTATAGGCAGTTGTTGTGGCGGTTTGATAAATTTTCATGTCAGTGCTTAATTGAACATGTAGTTTCGTCGGTCAGATTACTCATTCTGTTCATAATTGTATGGAGGTGTCATATGGTTAGGTGGTCATTTTCTGCAGGGCGATATTGTCAGAGAGCGCTCCCTCAGCTGTCTTCACAACATAGCGATAACTCCCTCTCTGAACACACCAATGAACTCATCCCTGTCATGTCAAGGTTTATCTTTAATATTTTGTAGGCTATACCCTAGAATTTGTAGAATATCTACATACAAGATGTTGTTAAGTGGTGAATTGTGGTTGCCTGTGTATTTCTAAATTATGCTAATGGTCTGTTATAGTGCAGTTCCCAGTAGCCTCGCCGTTAAATCCTAATTTTCCTGGCATTCAAATTTTCTGTTACATCTAAATTTTCTATTGCGGTCTGTTTCACTACAGGTGTGAGATCGAGAGCCCGAGATGGACCTTCTCCTCCAACCAAATGTGGTCTAAGATCACCGCCAGCGCTTCCCATGACACTCTGATGTCAGGGCTGCTCTAATGTTCAGGTGTGTTAGTGTGTTTTGATTGCAAGCCAACTTCCGAGGAGGATGTTGTTACCACAATCTTCATTGATCTCCTCCTTGGTCAGGTAAAGTAGAAGCTCGTCATCGGTAGTTTTATTCCAACAACAAAGACGATTGGCTGACCTATTGGTTTCCTGAGCTCTTTGTCAAACAATTACTCACCAAGGGCTTTCACAGTCTTATTTACAGGACCATGCCCTCTCCACCTCCCATCAAACATGGCATGTAGCTTAGGATCCAATTCAAGCTCCTTCCATAAATCTGAGTGCTGAATTAAGTTGATTTTAAACTGCTAATTTGTATAAAATTTTAGTAGTTTGAATTATGGAAAACAGTACTGTTCGCTTATTCCATAGTGTCATTGCGGTCTATAATAATAAGTAGCCATGATCTGTAAACAATAAGGCAGGACAAACACGCAGAATAGGCTTTTTGATGGTTTGATGTTCACAAACTGAATTTTTTTGATATGCTACGGTGTCCAATTCTATACCCTGACAAACCCATACGTGCAACCTTAACAAATCCACATGTCTGACCCTGATACTGGTTTATTCTAAAATTTTCAAAATAAAATTATGATGCATTACATGACAATGAATTTATCATAGACATGATGCATTACATGACAATGAATTTATCATATGAATTGAAAATTACTCCATTAGTGTTCCATTTTACAGAGTACCTATATAATAATAATTTGATTACAAAATCTTACTTTCTTTGATTCCGTTAGTACTATTGTAACATTTAGATATAAAGACAATGATATACCTCCTATGGATTGATTAATCTGTGTTCATTGCGTATAGGATCCATCTATGCAATTAGATTTATGTGCAGAACATGAACGTAATATTGAGATAATGGATTACTTAGGTTCAGGGGTAAAAATATTGCAATGTTAGTATTTGGTATAGTTTTTAATGATACAAGTGGTGCATAGTAGGCTCTCGATGGCAGTATCTGAGTAAAATGACAGTTATTGTTGTATGCTTGTACTGTTATGTGGCGAGTTACATTTGGTTAATTGGAAAACGGTAGTTTGTTAATTGTTAGTAGATTCATATGGAGGATTGGATTCTATCCTTACATTACGTTATTAAAAAACAGAATATAGCAATATTTTAGTTGGGTAACTAAAGTAATAGTTGTTCATTTCTACGCATATATAACATGTAGTGCCTCTAATTGAACTTTTAGCGGACAAATTCATTGCATCAATTTGCCATATAAATTGGAGGCTCCTATCTGCTGTACATGTTTTTAGCTATACCATATTGCGGACCAGAAGTCCATGCAAGGCAAATGGGATGCACAAATTATTTTTAGTCTTCTGGATCACAGTATGCATTAATGCATACCATGAATATTCAGCTGAGTTATTTTTTCCCATATTCACTGTTGTGTCTGTATTAACCATGCCTTTATTATCTGGAGATTTGTTGGGGCACGGTCATCTCATTTTAGGTTTGCAATTAATTGCCTTGCTGGATGCTATTTTCATAACCTTTTGTAATTTTGGGGAAATTTGAATAATGCTGAGAAGATGTACCAGTGGATATGGCCAGCCATTGTTTGGATTAAGAGTATCCCCATGTGCATTAGAGCGATCAAGAGTCAGAAAACACAAGTTTGTTGCAATGTCCATAGAGCTGGAGTGTGTGTAATCTTTACACTTGATGTTTGTGTGCGCTGTTTTTTTTGGGGGGGGGGGGGGGTCATGGTTGTGCAAGGGTATTTAGCTGTAAGAGATAATTGTTGGGTTGTTGCTTTATGTGCATATGGTGTCATACAATAAGTTCGTAGGGAAGTATATATTAGCAAAGAAGAAACTAATTGTGTTTTAAAATATTTTGTGGCTATCTCTTTCTATACATGTAATATTTATGTTACACATGCGCCCAAAAAACTTGGTACCCACAACATTTCGCTACCATATGGGGAATGCATTCGATCGTGAGTAAGAATTATTCACATGTACAATTGTAATAGTTCATTGATGAATTACCTCTTAGAAGTTTAGGAATGTTGTACATAAAATTGATAAGGCAGACCGTTAGAATATTTTACTCCCGTAGGAACGCACGGGCATGTTTCCTAGTTTAAGAAAGAAAACCTTCATAAAAGTATCCCAATTATGTGTAATTTCTTCATCCAGGGACATATACCATTTTCGAGCATCACCAGTTAAGGACTGGTACAATAACTTGCATTTTACCTCCTCCTTAGAAATAGCCTTGAGCCTAATTAGCCCACATATATCCTCAATAGCCCGTATGTGATCACTTGCAGCCTTTGTTCCATCCCCTGCAAAATACTCATTCCTAACAGCTTTAACAAATTCAAGGGGAATAATATAACCATCATCATGAGGTGCTTTTTCAACAACTTTAGGTTTAATAGCATAAGCACTCTCATATAAAGAAAGTTTCAGCGAAGCATCTCTCATAAAAGCCATAATAATAACAGGATGCAACATCAAGTAAAATTCAGCTTTCAAGTTTCCTTACCAAACTTCTTACCAATAGCGCTACGCTCCCCGGCAACGACGCCAGAAAAGTGTCTTGATGGCTCCAAAGTGCAGGAGATCAATTGTAGTACTTTTCGAATTAGAAAGGTTGTCGAACCCACGAGGAGCAGAAGGAACTGTTAAGTAGAATAGCAAAGGAATAATAAAAGCAACGGGTGTTTTGTGTTTTAATTGTGTAGTGCAAGTAAAGTAAAATGCGAAAAGTAAATTGCAGCAAGTAGTAGGTCTCAATGAGAGGCAAATCCCAATCCTCTAATGCGCAAGAGGACAAGCTCAAGTGTGTGTTTGTGTCTTATATGTGGAAAACGTTCCCGAGGGCTGCACGGATTTAGCTGGCATAGTGATTCATTGCATAACATGTTTGTATATCTTGTCTAGTTTTAATCTTCTTCGGACGGAGCCACAAATAGGAATAGCTAAATAAATAAACTATCACCCCTTATGATGGATCACATGGTCAATTAAATGACAGCACGAGAATTATTAAGACATGATGTCCCACCATAGCCTTATGCTCTAAGGTCCCCGATACAAGTACCCTCATAATGCAATTCAACAACTCTGTCTCAAGTTCCTGTCACCTAAAGACATCATCACGTCACTACACTACGGTGTTCTCCTATGAGCCCATGTAGGTGAAGTGTTGTACAGTCGACGTTCGTACAACACCATCATAGAATCACATAAAAGATAAATACTAGACCAAATAACAACTCATCTTATGTAACAAATCATTGCCAATTCATCCTATGCCCTCAGGAACATGCGGGAACTACTCACAACGTGCAAACATGATCATGTATGGTGACATATGTGGTACAACACAATCTGAAACAATGGATCCACCACAAAATAATGACAAGTACTCAATCCCAAACATGCAACGGAGTACAATAACACGTATCTAGGGTGTAGCAATGATCAAACTATGAGGGGAACGGAGTGGATCACGGTGATGGTGATGGTGGAGATGCAGGTGCTGGTGAGGATGGTGATGGAGATGCCTCCTCCCACGCCAAGGAGGAGATGGGTATGAAGATGGGGATGATTTCCCCCTTCTCCGAAGCTCTGGAGCAGCAGGATCTGTCTCCCCCACGGAGAGTTTCGAGAGTTTCGCCGCCCTGGCAGCTCCGTCTCGTCTCGGGAAAATTAGGGTGTTCGTTTTTGGGGAAGACGGAGTCGTCAGCAAAAAAACCTTGGGGAGGAGGTGTTGTGGGCCCATTTGGGGGCCCCACACGCGGCCAGGGAATCTGGCCGCGTGGGCTACCCCCTTTTGGGCCTCCTGGCCCCCCTCCTTTGTGTCTTGTGCCCACGGCCTTTCTCCCGAAGAAAAACTGACATGGTTTCTTTCCTTTTGCAATTTGGATACCTGTAGCTCCTGAAACATCAAAAACATGAAAATAGGTGTTTTCTGACACCCGGAAATTAAATACCAAAAATAGGGACTTTGTAGGAAAGTCCCATAAAATCATCTAAAACATGAAAAACAATGACATAACATTGATAAAACATCCCAATAATGCCTATATGGAGGGTATAAATGATGATATAAAATGCATGTATCATTCCTCCACACTACAAGCGTGACCTATTCAAGAAACTACAAGAACTTTGTCAAGGTTTGAAGTCCGTTGATGAGTACTACAAGGAAATGGAGACCTCTTTGATACGAGCTCATGTGATGGAATCTCAAGAGCAAACAATGGCCCGCTTTCTCAATGGCCTCAACTATCCTATAAGGAAGATCGTCGAGTATCAACCATATGACAACATTGTGGCCCTTGTGCACCAAGCTCTCAAGGCGGAACGCCAAATTGCGGAAGAACTCAAGTACAATAAGCAAAAGGCTTTCTTCAACTCAAGACCTTCCTCTTCGACTCAAGTGACACAAGCAACTACTCCTACTACCAACAAGAGCAACACTCGAGCCTCTAGTGCTCCCAACAAGTCTTCACAACCGTTCAAGAAGCAAGTACCTTCCACCTCCTCTTCAAATGTTCCTCAAGTCAAGTCAAGCACTATTACTTGCTTCAAGTGTGGTGGTAGTGGACACAAGTCCTTTGAGTGTTCCAACAAGATGATTATGATAGTCAATCAAGATGGTGAACGTGACTCCATGAGTGAGGGTGAGTACTATGCTATGCATCAAGTGGCTCTCAATTCTTTGGATGTGACCAATGAAGATGAAGAAAGTGTGTATTGTGATGAGGACAAGAACCCATCTATAGTGGTCACAAGAGTCCTTACTTCTTCTCCTCAAGATGAGCATGATCAACGGTGCAATCTCTTCCAAACTAGAGCCGGTATCAATGGAAAATCCATCAAGGTTATCATCGATGGTGGTAGTTGCCACAACTTGGCTAGCAAAGAGCTTTGCGACAAACTTCACTTGCCTTTCAAGCGACATCCGCATCCATACCATGTCCAATGGCTTAGTGACTCCGGCTCCTTCAAGATTCAACATACGGTTTCCGTGCACTTCAAGATTGGTCCATATGAAGACACGGTGGAGTGTGACGTTGTGCCTATGACCGTGTGTCATCTTATTCTTGGCCGACCTTGGCAATACGACAAGAGTGCTATTAATGATGGGCGTACCAATCACTATAGCTTTAAGTGGAACAACAAGACCTTTGTTCTCTGTCCCATGTCTCCTAGCCAAGTGATCGCCGACAACGCCAAGACACTTGCACGCAAACAAGAAGAGCTCAAGTCTAGTGAGATGAGCGGTGAGAGAGTGATCCACCTAAAAGAGAGTGAGAGCCACAAGCCAAACATGAGCGACAAAATTTCGAGTGCTCCCAAAGGCCTTGCCTTGCTTGCCACCAAAAGATAGATGTGAGAGCTACAAGATGACCCAACCATACTACACTTTGTCCTATTGTGCAAAGGGGAAGACCTTGAAACTAACGACATGACAAATTTTCCTCCATGTTTGTTGCCTTTGTTGCAGGAATTTGAAGATGTGTTTCCCGATGAACTCCCTCCGGGCCTTCCTCCTCTACGAGGAATTGAGCACCGCATTGACCTCATTCCGGGTGCTCCACTTCCAAACCGTGCTCCATACCGCACCAACCCCAAGGAGACTAAGGAGATTGAACACCAAATTCAAGAACTACTCGATAAAGGTTTTATCCGCGAATCCCTTAGCCCTTGTGTCGTGCCGGTTATACTTGTTCCTAAGCAAGATGCTACTTCAGGTATGCTCATGGATTGTCGTCCTATCAATGCTATCACCATTAGATATAGACATCCTATTCCTAGGCTCGATGAAATGCTTGATAAATTGAGTGGTGCTACCATCTTCTCTAAAATTGATCTTAAAAGTGGATATCACCAAATCCGTATGAACATAGGTGATGAATGGAAAACAGCTTTCAAAACAAAACTTGGTTTGTATGAATGGCTTGTCATGCCTTTTGGTCTTTCAAATGCTCCTTCCACTTTTATGCGTCTCATGAATGAAGTCTTGCGTCCTTTTATAGGAAAATTTGTTGTGGTTTACTTTGACGACATCCTCATTTATAGCAAGTCCTTGGAGGATCATCTTGATCATGTTTCACAAGTACTGTTGGCTCTTCGCAAAGCAAAACTTTTCGCCAATCTTTCCAAATGCAATTTTCGCACCAACAAGCTTGTTTTATTGGGTTTTGTGATCTCTTCCAATGGTATTGAAGTGGATAACAAGAAAATTGAGGCAATTATAAATTGGCCCAACCCTACGTCCGTGGGTGAGATAAGGCGCTTTCATGGCCTTGCCGGTTTTTATCGCCGATTTGTCAAAGATTTTTCAACCATTGCTTGCCCTTTGAATGAACTTACCAAAAAGAATGTACCTTTTGTTTGGGGCAACGCGCAACAAAAAGTGTTCGACACACTAAAGAAATGCCTAACCGAAGCTCCTTTGCTTGTCTTACCGGATTTTGAGAAAACTTTTGAGATTGAATGTGATGCTAGTGGCATAGGAATTGGTGGCGTTCTCATGCAAAATGGACGTCCCATTGCGTACCATAGTGAAAAACTCGATGGAGCTAGACTAAATTACCCAATCTATGATAAGGAACTATTTGCTTTGGTTCGAATGCTAGAAGTTTTGCAACACTACCTTTGGCCTAAAGAGTTTGTTATTCATTCCGATCACGAATCATTGAAATACTTGAAAGGCCAAGCTAACTTGAACAAGAGGCATGCTAAATGGGTAGAATTCATCGAATCTTTTCCTTATGTCATTAAGTACAAGAAAGGTAAAGAGAATGTTGTAGTGGATGCCTTGTCTAGGAAAGAGTGTCTTCTTACACGCCTTGACATCAATGTGATTGGTTTGGATGAAATCAAAGACTTATATGCTTCCGATGTCTTCTTTGCTCCTATCTTTGAGAAATGTTTTCCTAATCGAGGGTTTGATGACTACTATCTCCACAAATGTTTCTTGTTTAAGGCTAACAAATTGTGCATTCCCGAGTCCTCTCTTCGCTTGTTGTTATTGAAGGAATCACATGAAGGAGGTCTCATGGGGCACTTTGGACGCGGCTGAAAGTACAAGGATGCCGCCTAGAGGGGGGGGGGGGTGAATAGGCGCTTTAAAAAAATTACGGTTTAGACTTGAATAAATGCGGAATAAAACTAGCGTTTAATTTATCAAGCACAAAACCTATACAAACTAGGTTTACCTATGTGCACCAACAAATTATGCTAAGCAAGATATACAACTATGTGATAGCAAGAAAGATGACTTCAAGCACGATGGCTATCACAAAGGTAAATGCATAAGTAACGAGCTAGAGTATAGAAATAACCGAAGCACAAGGAGACACCGATGTGATTACCGAAGTTACTTCACAAGGGAAGTACGTCTTCGTTGGAGAGGTGGAGAGCCATCTAGGCGTTCCTCAATAGCACGGATGTGCACACCTTATTCTCCTTGAGCTTCTCCGGTGAGGGAGATTCTCGTTTCCACTATGAGGTCGTCTTGAAGGCGGTGACCAAACCTTACACGAGGTTGAGGCTATCTCCACAAGTAAGTTGGAAGCTCTCAACGAAGCTTCTTGCAACAAGGTGGAAGCCCCAAGCACTAACCGTCTAGGGTGCTCAATACACCCAAGAGGAACAATCTCTCCGGTGACCAAGCACCCAAGAGTAACAAGCTCACGAACTTCTCTTTCACGAATACCGTGGGGAACTCAAACCGATGCACCTAATGCAATGGCAAGAACACACAAAGTGATCAAGTCCTTCTCTCCCAAATCCCACAAAAGCAACTAATGCTATGGAGGGAGGAAGGAGGAAGAACAAGGAAAACAACAAATGAATCCCAAGATCTAGATCCAATGGATTCCTCTCACTAAGAGGAGATATTGATTGGTGGAATAGTAAATCTAGATCTCCTCTCTCTTTTCCCTAAAAATAGGCAAGAATCATTGGAGGGATTGAGAGAAACCCGAGCTTTTGAAGGTCAACAATGGAGGATAGAGGAAATGGGTTGGGCAGCCTCATCTTGAGGAAGAAGAAGTCTATTTATAGCTTCTCACGAAATATGGCCGTTAGGGCCGTCCGGGATGGAAAAGTTTCACTTACCCCGGAAATTTCCGGCCCCCAGGCCGGATATTTCAACCCCGGAAATTTCCGGACGACCCAGGACCCCCTGGAGCGCGAGTGCCCGCTCACAGATGCCGGGCCGGATTTTTGCCCCGGAATATTCCGGCCTGGCCGGAAATTTCTGGCCTTAGACCGGAATTTCCGCCCCCCCTGAAAACTGCGAAAACATTGATACGAAAATGGTCAAATCTTTTGCATCCGGACTCCGTTTTCGACGTTCTTTGGCTCGTTGAAATCGAAGCGACGAGCACTACAAGAATATGCAGTGAAACATCATAGTCCAACAAGGGATACTAAAACCAAATGGGCAAATCCTAGACCTCTCTATAAGATAGGAACCGGCAAAACCTTCAATAACAAAAACGCAATAAGTTTTCTATACGAAATCCGTTTTTGATAAACTTGAGCTTGACATGAAGAACAAGACAAGATCTAAAACCACACATGGAGAAAACAAAAATATGAACCAAGAAATATGGTGCCAAAGATGCAAAGGTTTGAGCTCTCTACGAACGATACGATCAAGCAACTCATTCGAGAGCCCCTCTTGATAGAATGGTTATCTATCCTATAACCCGGTCTCCCTACTAACATCATGAGACCGGTAAAATAGAAAATCTATAACTGTCACCTTTGTCTTGCGCATTCCAATTGAGATACATGATGACAATCTTAATCACCTCAAGTTGGAGCACCTTTCTTGATTGCGCTTCGCTTTGTGAAGACTTGTAAATTGCTCCCCCATAAGATAATATGGGAGAGCTTCTCACATGTCCATCTTCACTTGATAATATTCTCCATATGGGTGGCAAGCGTCAAACATTTGAACTCTTCTTGATGCTCATCTTGAACTTGCACTTCAACTTGATCAACTAAGTATCTTCTCTTTATTCATGATGATGATGTCTCGAAGGTAAACATGAATGTTCACACAATCTCCTTCAAGACATACTTGCAATATGATAAATAATATCACGGCAATTCTTCTTCTTGATCATATCAAATATATTCATTATAAGCAATGATCTTGATGGCATCCAACCTTGAATCCAATACATGGAGTTCAAGTGGTGCCAATGGACAAACCTACAAGGACATCTCAATGAAACTATTAGTCCATAAGGATTGTCATTAATTAACAAAACCACACGTGGGGCACCATGCACTTTCAATCTCCCACACTTTGGTAATTGATGACAATCCCTTTTACGAGGGTTTATATAATGAATTAAGCAAACACGCAAAGCAATAAACATGGATGCATGAGAATGGAAGGCAAAAATGCTTAAGAACAAAACCAAATCATTTAAACCAAATTCCCTTAAACCCTCTAAACTTCTCCCCCATTGGCATCCATTGCCGAAATGGGCGGAAAAATGTAGAAGGCCAATATAGTAAGAACTCCCCTACAATTTTTTGCATTTCTCATAATATGAGTGAAAACAAATGCATATTCAATGACGAATAGATGGGGGGAGATCAAACTATATTGAGGGTCCAAAGATTGAAAATAAGATTATATTCCTTTAACACTTCTTCCAAGAGGAGGAGCACAAACAAAGGATCCAAAAAACCAACGGAACCAAAGATTTTATGATTTTAGGAAAATAGTGTTCTAAAGAAAATCATGAAGCTCCCCAATGTTCATGCACTACTTAGAGTTTTTGCATTTGAATACAAAGTGCACAAAGATGCGATCATCACCCCCCCAATATCCTCTAAAACACAAAAAAAGTGCAAGAGAGCATAAAAAGCAAACTAGGCATAGCACTTGAAGAAAATAAATGAATGATTGAGCAAAAAGATACCAAATGAAAGGAAGATCATGAGATAAGGCTCAACCATACATAAGGAAACCAAGATGCGCACCAAGGTAAGCATGAGGAAAAAAAACTCAAAAACAAATGAGTGCACAAGATGAAATAATATAAGACAAGCACTCATAAGGAAAATACTTTCCGGAGTCACCAAAAATGAAAAGGGTATAAGAAGGGTGGACTCCAAAGGAATAGGATATCAAAAAGAGATGTAACTCCTCTCATGTGTATAAGTTTATAAGTGGACAAAAATCATGATAATATATATCCACAAAGTAGCATGTACACACAAAATAGTTACGAAAGTGAAGAACATGATATCCAAGAGAAAGTCATAAATACACCAATAAGATTTGTTTTATTGAAAGCATAGAACATAGATAAATATTATCTTAGATGGGGATAAATGAATTTCCAAGACAAACAAACCAAAGACATCACAAATAACAATAAGGGAAAAATAGATAGTTGCAATGTTTTGGAAGAATCAAGTATCACAAATGGACAATATTTTAACAAATAAAGAATTTTCATGCCAAGATGCAACCTACACAAGGTTGAATACAAGAATAGTATGCATGAGAGATACTTGTTACCAAGATCGCATTGGAGATGTTGTTGTGGATAAGAGTTAATCCATCATCCTAGTTTGACTCCGATAAGATCATGGTGACAACACCTTCCTTGAGAATGAGGCAAGAATCCAATGCATCTCAAATGTACCTAAAACACATTTAAGCACAAAATGGTCCCAAAACACATTGGGTCCAAAGTAGTTAGACAAACTATAATACATAGGATAAGCTCCACATAAATATGTGCATATAGATATAAATTGAATTTCATGCACATCTTAGCCTATTTAGGATTCCGTGGAGCTTACCCTATATATTTCATCAAAGAAAGTAAGCATGCCATAACAAATACTTTAGTAAATATGCATGAAACGATTTTCAAGAACCAAAATACAAGTGAAAACGAGATCACAAAGAACCAATTGACACTTCATAGAAACCAATTAAAAGTTACAACAAGAAACGAGATATTGAACTCCCAAAATAGATATCAAAAGAAAGATTCATTAACAAAAAGAAGTCCAATATCCAAAATAGATCGATTTGAAAAATAAAGCAATGAGTAAGATAACCAACTCCCAAAAATAGCAAGGTTCCAACAACTAAACCAAACCCTATACACTTTTCATGATGGCACAAAGTACCAAGACGAAAAGGTTTGTCTTCCGTAAAGACACGTCATCGGGATTAAATACCAATCGAGAAAGATCTCAAGAAAAGAGAAGAAAACTAGTGTTCTAAATAATATATGAAAGCTCCCCAATGATTTGTGCATTATTCATAATTTTGAATTTTAATACAATAAGCACACAAATGGGATCCTTGCTTTAGCTTTAGAAATTAGAACACCAAACAAATACGAGTAAAACAAAGGGATTCTCAATAGGAAAGGAAGACAATGGGAGTGAGCACAAAGAAATTTCTTGGCAATAAATATGAAAAATAAAAGCAATAGCACAAGTAAAATATGATCAATAAATTACACCACAAATAATATTATCACTTGTCAAGGACAAGGAGTACGTAGTTATTTCTCGGTGGTATGTTGCATAGATATTCATGATCATATTCACAAAATAAAAGCATATGAAAAGGATAGGAATAAAAAACCATGCTTAAATAGATATTCTCGGTGGCTTCAATAGTCGAATGATCATGCAAAGCAATGATTAATATAATATGAAGCAACCGGTTTCCGAGATAATGAATACTAGTGCACATTTGAGGAAAACCGCACCAAGAAACTCTCTCACAAACAAGATCTAAAAATATGAGCAAATAAAAGCATTTAAGAAAATTGAAACTTGTTTGAGAACACATGCCACATAGGAACAAGATAATTGACAATATCAATTCTAGGTGGCAAAACCTCAAATGTTCACATTCTTTAGGTTTGTAATATGCACAAAGGATATTACTCCCCCATAATGTGATAATCCTTATCTTTTTAAGAAGAGGCAAATAAAGAACAACTAGAGATGATTAATAGACATTATAGAATTGAATTTCTCATGAGCATGACATACCACATAGATGCTAGACAATATTGAAATATCAACACTAAATGGTATTGCTCATGTACATACATTTTAGGATTGTGAAGTGCCAATGCATATCATTCCCCAAAAATAGGAAAGTCCATTAATCACTCAAGAGAGCCAAATAAGATACAAGAAAGATACAATAAGGCTCAATGAAAACTCACACATACATGTTGTACGAACCGACAAACACATACTAGATTACTCAAGGATAAGTAAGTAGTAAGCACAACATATACAAAATACAAGCAAGGTACAAAACCAACACATGCAAAGGGGCAACCAACTTTCAGTGTATATATAAAATGTAAATACAAGTTACCGCAAGAAGGAGCATGTAATATAAGATAGAGACATGATAATCCAAATGACTTGGCTTGATAAAAATATAAGTGATGAAGATCCCCTAATTCTTCATGATATAGCCAAGTCTCCAATGCCCTCCAATAACACCTATTGATCCAGTTTGAGCTTGTTGGTCCCCAACCAAGTTGGGTCCTAAGAGGTTAGTCACAATAGGCTTGGCAACCCAAATGGTTCTTTTCTTGACACCACTTTGATTACCAACATATTTGGCAAACACATTGCCCACATTATCCTTACGAACATCATCAATTATGATAGGGTTGAATAATGTACCGTTAGTGCATGAAGAAGCAAGATGGCCCTTTTCACGGCATAAATAGCAACACCGACTCCTTCCATTCTTCTTAGCTGATTTCTCAACTTGAGAAGCACTAAATTCAGTCTTCTTGGCAAGAGGCCTTTCTTCAACTTGAAGTTGAGATTGAGGTTGAACTTGTGGCCGCTTTCCTTGTTGCTTCTCACTAAGTTGCTTCTTCTTCAAATGGCATGATCTAACATGATGCCCTTCAACCTTGCACTTGAAGCAAACAATCTTGGCCAAATTCTTGACTTGTTCATGGCCATTCTTCTTGTCTACCTTGGACTTGTTCTTGTAATTGGAAATGAATCCAAGTCCTCTCTTGTCATTGGGGGATTTTTGGACACTCAACAAATAGTCAAGTGTGGACTTCCCTTTATGACAGTTCTCCAAGTCTTTCTTCAAGGAAGTGATTTGGGCCTTGAGCTCTTTGATTCCCTCTACATGGTTAGTATCAACACAAGAGCTAGAGGAAGTAGATGCATCATTATTAGAGCAACAAGGCAAGGAAAGCAATTCATCACAAGATGTGGACACATTATGAGAGGATGAATTACTAGGACTAGCAAAAGGCAATATAGAATTTAGAGTAGAGGTTGTGCCTTTGTCCACATGAGGCTCACAAGATGTTACCTTAGTTAAAATAGCCTCATGAGCTAATTTTAGTCTCTCATGCGAGACTAGAAGATTCTCATGAGATCTTGAGAGATTTTCATGAGCTTCTTCCAATTTCCCATAATTACTAGTTAGCAGCTCAAGTTGAGCCCGTAGCTCAACATTCTCCTTTAATATGGATGCTTCACAAGAAATAGAGTTAGTAGCACAAGCATCACAATTTTTAGTTTTGAGGTCATTAGCAAGAGATAATTCTTTGTCCCTTCTAAGCTTAGAAACACTAATAGCATATGTTTCTTCTAGACTGTATAGTTTCTCTTCAAGAGAAGATCTAAGGGAACGCTCTTTCTCAAAAGCGTTTTCAAGCTCTTTGTCCTTGATAGAATGACCACCATTATGACTTTCCAAAGTCATGATAATATCCTCCTTTTCATCTATAAGAGAGTTAGCCTCATTGAGTTGTTCTAGAAGAGCATTCACATTTTTCTTGGTCTCACCATCAAGGCTAGCTAACCACAAAACTATCCACTCATCTCTACCATCATGATATATATTGGGGTTCAAAGTAGAAGATACCTTTGAATCCTTGGCCATGAGGCAAAAGGTGGTAGATGATGATGGATCATTACTTGAGGCACCACTCAAGTCCACATCTTGTTCCATAGAGAGTTGGGTTTCCTTTACATTGTTAGCCACACAAAGACTCGAGGAAACACAATTATTTTTATCATGGGAACAAGATAAAGCAAGCATATCATCATGATATTTAGACACACAACGTTGACATGATATGCAAGGACTATCAACACAAGCATGTAAAATATTTTTGGTGCTAGTTGTGTTTAAGTCCAAAGATGAGGCATGGCAATAAGATAGAGATGGAGGACCATCAATAATAATCTCACTATCATTATTGCAAAGCCTATCACTACTCACCATCTCATTAATTTGTGGCTCACCACATGTTGGTGAAGTATAAGAAGTTGAGAACTCATCACGAACGGAAACGGGGGGAGAACAATCACCCTCTTCAATATTGGACACTCCATATTTATCTTGAAGCTTTGTCCATACCTCATGAGCATTCCAGATAGGAAAGAGTGGCTTAATAACTACAAGGCTCAGAAGAAGGAAAAACACATTAATAGCAAGAGCATCGAGAGATAAGTTTTTCTCTTCCTCTAAAGTTGGATTTTGAGGATCCTTTGGACGAGAAAAACCCATCTCTACAATTTGCTCCATATGTGGGTCCATGACCCAGAAATAAATGAGCATACAAAATTTCCAAACATCATAATTTGTGCCATCGAAATGAAATGTGGGATCGTGCACTAATTCACTAAGCGACATCATTACTCTCAAGGCAGTGAAGCCTAACAATGAGAGCCCTTGCTCTGATACCAATTGAAAGTACAAGGATGCCGCCTGGGGGGGGGGGGTGAATAGGCGCTTTAAAAAATTTACGGTTTAGGCTTGAATAAATGCGGAATAAAACTAGCGTTTAATTTATCAAGCACAAAACCTATACAAGCTAGGTTTACCTATGTGCACCAACAAATTATGCTAAGCAAGATATACAACTATGTGATAGCAAGAAAGATGACTTCAAGCACGATGGCTATCACAAAGGTAAATGCATAAGTAACGAGCTAGAGTATAGAAATAACCGAAGCACAAGGAGACACCGATGTGATTACCGAAGTTCCTTCCCAAGGGAAGTACGTCTTCGTTGGAGAGGTGGAGAGCCACCTAGGCGCTCCTCAATAGCACGGATGTGACACCTTATTCTCCTTGAGCTTCTCCGGTGAGGGAGATTCTCGTTTCCACTATGAGGTCGTCTTGAAGGCGGTGACCAAACCTTACACGAGGTTGAGGCTATCTCCACAAGTAAGTTGGAGGCTCTCAACGAAGCTTCTTGCATGGAAGCCCCAAGCACTAACCGTCTAGGGTGCTCAGTACACCCAAGAGGAACAATCTCTCCGGTGACCAAGCACCCAAGAGTAACAAGCTCACGAACTTCTCTTTCACGAATACCGTGGGGAACTCAAACCGATGCACCTAATGCAATGGCAAGAACACACAAAGTGATCAAGTCCTTCTCTCCCAAATCCCACAAAAGCAACTAATGCTATGGAGGGAGGAAGGAGGAAGAACAAGGAAAATAACAAATGAATCCCAAGATCTAGATCCAATGGATTCCCCTCACTAAGAGTAGATATTGATTGGTGGAATAGTAGATCTATATCTCCTCTCTCTTTTCCCTAAAAATAGGCAAGAATCATTGGAGGGATTGAGAGAAACCCAAGCTTTTGAAGGTCAACAATGGAGGATAGAGGAAATGGGTTGGGCAGCCTCATCTTGAGGAAGAAGAAGTCTATTTATAGCTTCCCACGAAATATGGCCGTTAGGGCCGTCTGGGATGGAAAATTTTCACTTACCCCGGAAATTTCCGGCCTCCCGGAAATTTCCGGACGACCCAGGACCCCCTGGAGCGCGAGTGCCCGCTCACAGATGCCGGGCCGAATTTTTGCCCCGGAATATTCCGGCCTGGCCGGAAATTTCCGGCCTTAGACCGGAATTTCCGCCCCCCTGAAAACTGCGAAAACATTGATACTAAAATGGTCATATCTTTTGCATCCGGACTCCGTTTTCGACGTTCTTGGGCTCGTTGAAATCGAAGAGACGAGCACTACAAGAATATGCAGTGAAACATCATAGTACAACAAGGGAGAATAAAACCAAATGGGCAAATCCTAGACCTCTCTATAAGATAGGAACCGGCAAAACCTCCAATAACAAAAACGCAATAAGTTTTCTATACGAAATCCGTTTTTGATAAACTTGAGCTTGACATGAAGAACAAGACAAGATCTAAAACCACACATGGAGAAAACCAAAATAAGAACCAAGAAATATGATGCCAAAGATGCAAAGGTTTGAGCTCTCTACGAACGATACGATCAAGCAACTCATTCGAGAGCCCCTCTTGATAGAATGGTTATCTATCCTATAACCCGGTCTCCCTACGAACATCATGAGACCGGTAAAATAGAAAATCTATAAATGTCACCTTTGTATTGCGCATTCCAATTGAGATACATGATGACAATCTTAATCACCTCAAGTTGGAGCACCTTTCTTGATTGCGCTTCGCTTTGTGAAGACTTGTAAATTGCTCCCCCATAAGATAATATGTGAGAGCTTCTCGCATGTCCATATTCACTTTATAATATTCTCAATATGGGTGGCAAGCGTCAAACATTTGAACTCTTCTTGATGCTCATCTTGAACTTGCACTTCAACTTGATCGACTAAGTATCTTCTCTTTATTCATGATGATGATGTCTTGAAGGTAAACATGAATGTTCACACAATCTCCTTCTTCAAGACATACTTGCAATATGATCAATAATATCATGGCAATTCTTCTTCTTGATCATATCAAATATATTCATTATAAGCAATGATCTTGATGGCATCCAACCTTGAATCCAACAAATGGAGTTCAAGTGGTGCCAATGGACAAACCTACAAGGATATCTCAATGAAACTATTAATCCATAAGGATTGTCACTAATTACCAAAATCACACGTGGGGAACCATGCACTTTCAGCGGAAAGACCTATGCCATGCTCTCCAACCATTACTATTGGCCCAAGATGAAGCATCACGTCGAGAGACACGTCAAGAGATGTTCTACATGCCTCCGAGCTAAGTCTACTTCCAACCCCCATGGTCTTTACATGCCATTGCCTATCCCACATGCACCTTGGAGTGATATTAGCATGGACTTTGTGTTAGGACTCCCACGAACTAAAACCAACATGGATTCAATCTTTGTAGTTGTGGATCGTTTCTCTAAGATGGCACATTTCATTCCTTGCAACCGAACCGATGATGATTCACATGTTGCTACCTTGTTTTTTAGGGAAATTGTGCGTCTCCATGGTGTACCTACTTCCATTGTCTCGAACCGCTACGTCAAGTTCACATCCTACTTTTGGAAGAAGTTGATGGCTAAGCTCGGCGTCAAGCTCCTCTTATCCACCGCCTACCACCCACAAACGGATGGACAAACCGAGGTCGTCAACCGCACGCTATCTTCACTTCTTCGAGCATTGATCAAGCCTAACCTAAAGAATTGGGAAGAATGCATCCCACACGCCGAGTTCGCCTACAACCGTGCTCTACATCAAGCTACCAAGAAGAGTCCCTTTGAGATCGTCTACGGCTTCAACCCCAACACCGCTCTCGACATACTACCTTTTCCTCTCCGTGAGCGAGCGAACATGGACATTGACAAGCGCACCGACTACATCAAGAAGCTACATGACTCCACACGAGCTACCCTTGAGAAGCATGCCGAGCACCGAGCCTCCATCATGAACAAGAACAAGAAACCAATGGTGTTCCAAGAAGGTGAACTCGTTTGGCTACACTTGCGCAAGGACCATTTTGCCGAAGAGCGCAACTCCAAGATCAAGCCAAGAGGCGACGATCCCTTCAAGGTCATCAAGCGCATCAACAATAACGCCTACAAGCTCGACTTACCGGAATCCAAGTACCTCGTCCACTACTCCTTCAATGTCAAGGACATCTCTCCCTTCCATGGCTACCCAATTGATGAAGACGACGCCGAGTTGAGGTCGACTCTTTTTCAAGGGGGGGGGGGGGAGATGATGTATCCCACCCAACTCCACCAAGTGCACCGATGACAAGATCACGAGCAAAGGCCATTCATGATAAGGTGAACTCGCTCCTCTCGCTCCATACTTTTGGTGACTTGCCGGATGGTGCGCTACCTCATGGTTCAACACTTTGTGTGCTTAGGTTCAAACCCACCACGGAGGCCCCGGAAAGCACCCGAGACGATGCGCAAGAAGATCCCAAGAAGGGCGGAGAAGACGGCATCGGATTCGGAGTCCCGGCGGAGAAGATGGGGGAAAAAGACCCCCACCCGGCCTCAGGACCCGGCCAGGCCGGCCTCCTCACCCTCCAGGCCGGGCACCCACCCGAGGGGGCCGGCCTCCACCCAGGCCCCAGGCCGGCCGCCCCCCACCCCAGGCCGGACCCCCACCCGAGAGGGCCGGTTCCTCCCAGGCCGGCTCCCCCTCGCCCACCACGGCCCCAGGCCGGCCCTTCCCTGGCCGGCGCGCCTCGCC